>VYZP01035369.1:0-35026 GCA_013400635.1 Hypocryptadius cinnamomeus | reverse complement strand
GCAGGAGTAGGGAGTTGTCTGTAATTTCACAGAAATGTCTCAATGTAAGTGACAACACAGAGCAGCATCACCCTATGGGACAGGGACAGAAGAACCTCTTGTGTCTTTTCAAATACCAGGGGACTTCAGACTGGAAGAATAATTAACTACATGGGATTTAATTCAGGACATAATAAAGGAAAAAATTGTGCAGTGAGAAGTTCAATACTGCCAGTAAAGATAAATTTGTTTTTCTTTACACTTAGGTGCCTGAAGTCTCTGAAACATTGTAAAGTAAAAGCTGGGATTATGAAAATTACTTACATCCTTGACCCGATTTGTTGTGTTCAGTGCCAACAATGCAACTTCATTGGCTTCTTCGATATAACCAGCAATGTTTTCATACACATTTGAAGCATTGATTGCCCTTTGTACCAAGCCATTTGAATCAACACCATACAAATTCCTGCTAAAAAGAGAGCAAAAGGTGAAAGAAACCAAATAGAATCAAAGTAGTTTCTGGCTACAAAGTCACACATAAATGTACTTGGCCTAACTGGTCTTCATTGTGTTTGACCAATCTGAAGCAGGTGAAAACTGTGTGGATAGAGTCTTCCCTGCCATTTAACTCTGAGAATTTTCCTCTTAACATTTATGTGAGCAGCAGCAAATGATTACTCAGCTTTTGCCCTTTTTTTTTCCTAGATTAGATATTCCATAAATTAACAGAATAACAGGTCTGTCAGTAATCCTTCTTTAGGAATAATTCCTATCCATGGATGGAAAGACCTATGTGTTCCAATGATAGCTGGACACAGGATAGCTGTGTCACTGTCCTGTTTATATTTTCCAAAGGTAAGTGGGAAAAGGGGGAGAATCAGATGAAGAACTACCCCCAGCCATGAGAATTTGCAGGAAAGAAAGACTGAAAGAAACCTTTCATGGCATGGTTTTGATCTGCGTATTAGGTGATTACTGGTCTTCAGGGGAGATTCCAAACAGAAGATAGCTGAGGGCTCAGCATTCATCTGTTAACAATTTTGAATAAATATTATTTTTTAATGTTCTGGTGATAAGCAGATTTCAAAGTATATTTTAGAAATAGATTCTAAATATAGATGTATTTGCACATGTGTGCATTCACTTCAGAGTGTTTGCACACTGAGAGATTATTAAATTTCCAGATTCAGCATTATTGCAAGAATTTTCTGCTAAATTCCCTTAAGGCAAAACAATAAACTCTATCAAATAAAAGCCTAACAGGCCAATAAAGCAAACCTATAAAACCAAGATGTTTTGAAGACAGGCTAAATATTTTAAAGGATTAAAGTTTCACTGCAGGACAATCTTCTCAACAAATAATTGAGTCAGCATTATTCCATCTGTGTATTTTGTAATTACTTTTGTCTGCTTTTTTGTGAAATTCCTAATGTGTTGGACTTGGTAATAATTTTTAAATTATTTTGGAAAGGGAGGAACGGTAGCTATATGGGTTATCTTCTTTCAAGTTAGTCTGCTGTCCCCAGTTAGCTGATCTCAGACTGAACATACTGTTTGGTTTTTAAGTTTCTGTAGTTTGTGTGTCATTATAGAACAGTTTCAGATGTCAGCTTTATACAATTGCATAAAAGAAGACCATCTGTTATTTTTTTTTTCTCTATTTTAATCTCCTATCTGGGGCATACGAATATTAAGACACAACTGGTATTTAGATAATATACTTGAAGAGTAGTTGTAAGCTGATCTTGCAAAAGCATATGCCTACAATATTACTTAAGGTAGAATTTGGTGACATATTTTATTTAAGAATTCATTTACAGCAGCAATTTTTTTCATGGATAATTCCAGTTGCAGAAAAAAAAATATCTAGAAGTGATTTTTTTAGTAAATTGGTGCAATGTTGATGCATTTAGTATCTTCCAGCAAAATAAAAAGGCTTACAATAAGTTTTTGATGTTGCTCTGAGCCAGTTTCATAGGGACACAGCCTACTGAGCATCAGAACTGCTCCATCTGTAAAACTGTTCTTGGAATAAAATTATCTCAAAGCTCATTTTGTGCCCTGTAATGCTAAAGATTTTTTTAACGTAAATGAACTTACTGACATCAGCAGTTTCTGCAGACCCCATTTAATCTTGCTTGTATTATTTTACTTTTCACTAATCCACCTTCCCTATTTTGCTATAGGAAGAGGAGAACATGCCCAATTAGACTAGAGAGAATGTTATGTAAGATATATTCTTGTTCTTTAGAATGTTCCATAGATTTTGCCTTGCTCAACTTCAGCTGTTCTCTGTGGACCATGACAAGTCCTACTACACAAGACTTAACACTGATTTGTTTAGTGCCTGTTTATTGTCACTGTGCTTCTACTTGTCTTTTCAGCTGTTCAGTAAGTGGCACTTGTATGAACAGAGTCTGCTGAAGTTAAATTTTACCCATCCAGCTCATCCGCAAGTTTTCTTAGGTTTTGTGCATGATGCATAGCCTTTTCCACCAGTTCATCATCAAACAGGGACAGGTTGGCTATTTTTTCTTGCAGTTCCTTTTTTGCTCCGTCTATTTCTGCATAGAACCCTGATGCATTCTGAATAAAACAGGGAAGGGAGGAAAGAAGATGAAACTTGCAATAAATAAAGTCTGTATTTTGATTATTATGTTTTTTACCCTTTATGTTATTATAATGTTCCTTGTTTCTGTTATAGTTGTTTTATTTTATGTCTTTAAGAGAAAAAGGGGAAAGATCTAATGGCGAATGCCAGTATGGAGACAAATGCAGGAAGGTGAAAATCAACAAAAATTCCAGAAATCACTTAAGAAGGCATTGGAGAGAGATGCATGAAATAAAAAAGAAAGATGGTAGAAGTCTTTCTTTATGTCTTGTATGTTTGCTCCAGAATTGTGCCAATGACAAGTCTTTCAGAGTGAAGTCCCCTTTCTGCCTCCTTGCACAGAGAGATTCCTCATGCTATGACAACTTGGATTAGTCTAATATGTAAATCAGTCCACCTAAATGCTACCTATGTATGTATAGGCAAGGAGAAGTAGAATCCCCTTGCCTTAGCCATGTTTCTTCCTTTTATGAAATACTTGTGGAAAGACTAAATGGCCTGCATTCACCGTCTCTCCAGTACACAAGCTTGCTGATGTGTTTGAAGATTAGAAATGTGGCAAAATGTGATTATAAGTGGGTTTTAAAATACATGAAAAAGCATGAAATGGATAGAGGGAAAAAGGATGAATGGGTGGAATGTGAAAATACTTGTTGCTGATGAGGATGGACAATGTATGATTTTGTACTTCCTTCCCTGCAGTGTGAACGTCCTCAATGAGGAACCCAAAATGATAAACTGCAGCAATTTGTTTTGCACAAAATACCAGAGAAAAAACCAATGTACTGCTTGAACACAGGGACAGTTACAAAGTAAGTTGTCTTTCTGTTTACTCAAATTATTTTTTGAAAGAAAAATTAATGAATTTTGATAAATGCTTTTGTGTCAAGGAGTGGGCAACTGTGACCAAAATGAATGCTCATGGAAAATTTTATTTTTTCTTCAATTATTTCAAAATTTTAAAATAAGTCATGAAGAAAGAAAGCAGCTTTGGTAAATATTTTAGTTAGCAAATTCCTAGTTTTGTTTTCTTTATCTTCTCATAGAAAACCAACCCCCAAAAATTTCTACAAATTTCCTTCAGCACCACGTCTGATTCAAAGCACTGGATAATAATCTACGGTTCCAGAAAAGGATTGCTATACAACAATCTGGTTATATATGTTTGTCACAGTGCCTGGTTCTAATGCTGATATCTGGCATCTTCTGTGTTCTTCCATGCTCACTCGTAGGCACTACGAAAGGAATTTAGCATATAATGCAGTCTTTTACCAGAACACCTTTTGGCAGCTGCTTGTAATGAAATAATTGAGAACTCTACAGCAGAATCTTTCATTAAGCTTTGCCTACAGTAATGTGTCCTTATACTAGAATTATCTTTTGGGCAGTGAATTGTAATAACAGAGCTTTTCATCCAAGAAAACCATCAACTTTTTCAGGGAATATTAACCAGTATTTCACTGAAGCAGTATCAAGAAGGAGAGTTTTTCCATTAGTGATCTAAGCATATGACTTAAAAAAATTGGGATGTATCATTTAAAAAAGCCGCAGAGGCACTCACCTTTATTACTTCACTTAACTCAGAATTGACCTTTTGTGGTCCTTCCAAAATAGTTGTGGCACTGAGCAGAATGCTGTCCACTTCATCCATTTGCTCTTTTGTCTTCTCATGTTGTTTCTAAAAAGGAAGCTCAAACCATAAATCATATCCAATATCATTTGTGCTTTGATGTGTTAATAATTTTTGTTAAATGTGCTGGAGTTAATTAAAAGATAGTGGTGAGCTAAATAGATTTTAGACATATCGGAAGTCTGATTTTCCAAGAGAGGTCTAATTGCTACATATTATGATGTGAATTAATTTTTGTTTGTTTGTTTGTTTTGTGAAAAAAATGTTGGATGATTTAAAAAAAAATATTAATTTCATTTTATGTTGCAGCCTAAGAAGTTATTGGAATGAAGCACTATTCAGTGCACAGCAGAGACAAATTAAATATGGATTTTTCATAGTCATCTGGAGACTATATTTTTCTGGAGTTTTTTAAAATCTACACTACAGAGATCTCTTTTCCTTGTCAGTAGTAAAGCCAATGTGAACAACCTCTTTGGTACAGAATCTGCCTTCATTGTGAGGAATAATGGAGATCCAAATGGTTGAGAACAATGAAAAAATACAACTACACACTCCAGGCTTTGCTTCCTAACTGTGAGACAAGTTGCAGCTTGGCACTGTAATTATGGAACAATGGAACAACAAAGAGGTTTTGTACTTAAGGATCTCAAGCTCTTGTGAAAAGATTCACTAGAGGAGCATGCCTGATTTCTCTATTGCATTCTTAGACCTTCCATATCAGCATGAACTTCTAGCACCGCAAATTTCAAGAATTCCAAACTCTGCCAGTGGTGCTATGAAACACAGAGGTTGGCCTGAATTTGTGGGATCATTCTTCAAATCACAAAATTGCTCACTAATGCCCTCTCCTCCAGAATACAAACAATTTCTGCCATTGAAATGAAAACAGTTTGATTTGAATGGCCCCAAATTGTTTTCTTTGTAATTTTTTTTCCTTGCTGAAAAAATAAATGAGAAGTTTTAGGTGGGATATTCTGGTTTTGAATTCCTTAAAAGAAATCTTGAAAACAGGGAAAGAATCACAGAACTGCTCTGAAGAGAAGGGGACAGGTCACCTCTGAGCTCTCTTCCAGAGTGGAAGCTTTACTTTATTCAAAACCCTGAAACTGTTCGTTTGGACATGACACAGGGAAAACTGCTGTAGCCTCATAGCTAAGCTAGCAAGTTCATCTAGCAAGTAGGAAACCCAATTTCAAGGTACCTATTGTGGAGCAGTTAGACAATGGATTTGTGCTTGAAGATTCAAGGACAACTGTCAACTGCTCTTGAAAAAGTGGGAATGCATTTTGTTTAAAGTGGTTCAGAGGAAGTTTGGATCAGACAGTATGAATGCATTCAGCCCAGGGCACAAATGCAGTGCAGAGTCTTTATAAGTAATTGTTTTCTTAGAACAGAATTCATTTTGTGAACATGAGGCTCTCCCACATTATAAGTCAGGACACAATTGGATGAAGTAATCCCACCACAATATTTGTAGCAGCTGTGCTACCTGAAATTTCAAGCTTCTTGAGTTTTACTGTAACATGCCTTTCTAGTCTAGGCATAATTATCCATCTCTTCCTTGGTCTGATGAGGCATGACATGCTAAAACTTCTCATTTATTGGCACTCCACATATAGATAATAGCACCTTGCACTTCTACAGGCTGTTTCTTAGAACTGAAGAGTCAAACTCATCCTGCTGAGTGGTCCAAGAAATTATTTTTTGGTGTGGTGATTCCTGAATCTAAATTGTGTGCAATCTACTGTTTTAAGCAGTGCCAGAGATGGAGTGTTCACAGTCAACACTTATGATTAAATGTGGTGCACAGTACCTCCTGCCTCTGGAGCCTGGCTGTGTTTTCCCTGTTTATATCCTCCGTTTGTGTAACATAGTCAAGCGCCTCGCCTAATGCCTCCTCCAGGTCTGACAGCTTCACATCCTGCTCACTGAGCTGCTCCAGCACATCAGTTACCAGGGATCTGGTGTCATTGTGCTTCTCGTGAAATGCTTCAATTTGCTGCAGCACTGGGAGAAAAATAAGAGGACAATAAATCCAAAGCTTGCATTTCTGACAGAACTTACCTTTACAGCAATTTCTTTGCTGTTACTCAGGCAACAGTAAAACACATTTTGTAAAGCTCACTTGAGGGATTATATACCTAGATTTTAATTTTCCCTCCTCTTTTGAGAGGGAAAGATGCCTCTCATTTTACTATTTCATTTTAATCCTATTACTTCCTCCTCTGAAATATATTTTATTAAAAGAAACTAGGTTTGTCTTTGCCTGCTTTTCATTTATTTTTCATTGTTAAACCTAGGCAACCTGTTCTGGAGAAGACAGTCTTTATGCCTCATGTTCTGACTCATGTTCACTAAGCTGTGAGAATTATGCTGCCACTTTTTCCCATGCTAGCAGCTTTTCTCTCTCTGTTGGCATTTGCTGTCCCCACAGCAGAGCTGGCAGGGGGGATGATGTTCACATGAGCAATGTCAGCCCTGCCATGAACCTTCCTAAGCAGCTGCTGTTGAGGTGCTGCAGTGCACAGGCACACACAGACACACAGACCTTTTCCTCCCCATTCTGCTGCGAGGAGCAGCAAGCACCGGCAGGGACTTGGGGCAGGAATTTGGGACCAGCAGCATCTCCAGCACACCAGCTGGTGCTTGCCAAGTGCCTGCTGGTCCTCCCCAGGGCTCAGCAGTACACCCAGAGCTGCCCAACAGCTGCCAGCTGAGCACCAGCACGTGGCTGAAAGGAAGACTGACTTAAAACTCACACTCCTCTGCTGCATTTTCCTCCTCATCTGCAAGTTGCCTCTGATTAGTGAAAGGCTTTCGATGTTTGATCTCCCTCAGCATCTCCTCAGCCACACTCCGCTTCTGGGCAATTTCTTCAGGGCTCAGCTCTTGTTGAACTGCATAATATTTTGACTTGCTGCTGATTTCTAGGGGGAAAAGGGAACAGATGGTCGATTCAGTATGACTGCAGAGAAATAAATACTGTGGACTACTTTTACTTTTGTGAATTGTGATGATACTGATGGCAAAACATAGTTTTAATTGTCTTCAACCCCGTAGTAGATAATTATTATGTTTAATCCAATTCTAATATTAAACCTGTAAATAATTCACTCTTTCTGTCACACGTGGAGGTCTAACCAGAAGAGGATGGGATCAAGCAGATGTGAGTTGTGTGTATTATTTGGCTTGACATTTCTTATAGGCTGGGATAATAATTTTATTTCGGGTTCTGTGGCATGTAGCAAGCTGGGGCTTTCATCTAGGATCATGGTTTTTAAGTGCTGCTGTTTATAAAATAATAACAATACTAAGGAGACTGAAGTAACCTCATTTTCCATCTGCAGAAGTTTGAAGCACCCTAAGGAGGTAGCATATGGCTTCTGGCCTGATGCTGCCTAGCCGGTTTGGAGATAGATGCTATTTCAAGGATTTGGTCTCAAAAAACATTGTTTTATCCCTGCAGCTGAAATTGAGTTTACCCGTTCCCAGTGTAATCATTACAAAGTTTACTCACTTCTCACTCCCTGGCCTTGAATACCAATCACCTCCTCTTTTATGTCCTGTGATGTGTGTGCCTTTGGCTAGCGCTTGTCACTAGCTTTGTGGGTAAAAAAAGTTGGCAAAACCAGCACTATTCTTATGGAAGATTTTTATAAAAAATAGGTGTGTAATTGTGACACCACAGATTCTTTGGCAGAGTGTCTGTATGCCTGCTCTTGCTGGGCCCTGAGCTCATTAGTGAAGCTTTAAAGGCTCATACTGAGCAGAAACTGATGATGACCATGGATTTATTTTTCCTTATGCTGGCACATGTGTGTGTGCACATGGGTGATGCCTCTGTAGAAGGGCAGTTTTGAGCATGGTGGAAATAATTTTCACCTACTTGTTTCCAACTGTTTTCATTCTATTCACAGCCATGGACATTTTTTCTTCTAAAACAGCTTAACGTGATTGTGCTATTTGTGTGCCAAATTAGATGCATATCTGCCTTATGTGGTTCCTGTCCTGCTCCAAACCAACTAATGATACAAAAGGTTGATCCACAGACATCAACCATGATTGTTAGTGATGTACAGTGAGGCTCATGCTGACACTTTTACTCAGAAGTTGTAGAAATAAAATGTGATAGATGGCCAGACAGTCAATGTTTTTTTAGCATCAGAGGTGTAAAAAGAGAGTACAAATAAAACATACTATATGGTCTTAGCCTGGCTCTTTTTTGTGATGGGACATATAAACCATGTTTCCTGAGAGAAAGTAATGGAGCACCCCTGGAGGTAAGGATAAGCAAGGATAACAGTTGATATGTAACTGCTCTTCCTTACACAAGCTGCCAGATGGCTTGCAGTAACTGCCAACATAGAACTAATCAGGTCTATTAATCAAATATTTTCAATTGGAAAAGGGCTGTTTAACCTCAGCTACCAGTCAGCATTTCTATTCTGGTGCCATAGACAGCTTTTGCCTACTGTTGGCTTTGCTGAAGAAAATCTGTTCTGCAGCAGGATGGAGGCTTTCACGTTGCAGGTGTACAGGGGACAGGGGTGTTTTTGAGTACATTGATTTCATTGCTTTCTGCAGGTACTGAAGAAGAGGCTGCAATTGGTTTAATCTCATTTTTATATTTCAGGATGATAATGGTATGTCATAGATATTCCAGATGAGATGATTATCTCTGACTAGGAAATCTTTTTTGAGTGCAGTTGTGCTTGAGAGGGTGTTCACTGTTGCCATAAATTACATATTGTCCTATATATCAGAAGATTTTCCTTTGATATATAGGACAGTAAAAATTCTTGATGATCCATTAATACATGAAGGTTTCATTATACATTCTTGACACTGAGATGAACCAGGAATGAATCTATTTACCTTCAATGTTATCTCTTATATCATTGAGCTGCTGCACAAGCTGGGAAGCACGGTTGTTGATCTCCGTGGTTTCCTTCTGTACCAGTCGGCCTTTGCTGGATGCTTCACTTCCCTATGAATAAACCATGAGAGAAAAACATTGGATTTCTTTTCAGGTGTGAGGATGAGCAGTATAAACACACATTTTGCTTTCTCTTGGTGAGCACGTGGAAGTCCTTTTTATCATATAAAATAATATTTAAAGGTGTTCAAAGTGAAGATCTGTCTTGTCAGTGTTTTCAGAATTGCAGAGCGAGAGATTAAATCCTGTCTCATATTTATCCACCATGTGCTGAAATAAAATTTTCATAAATTATGTAAAACTCTATCTGCTGAGTCTCCTAGGCATTCAGTGGGGCTGGCTCATTTTGTTGGTGGGTATGGCATTTCCTGAGTAAGCAAATAGAATGAAGAAAAAGGTGTCAAGCTCCCAACTCTTTTTAGATCTGTGACTCCCTCAAGTGAGGTCCTCAGCCCTGCAACTTGTTAAAGAAAAGAAAAAGCCTGAGGATTGAAAATACTCTGAAGAGCGCAGACATGGTTCTGTACTACATTGTGTTGGGGGCTGCACTCTGGATTGTGTTCCCTTACTTAGGGTTTGTGGAGGCCTCAGGTGTCATTTGAAGGCAGGGCCAGGGTGGGCAGCACCACTAAAAGGGATGGGCATAATGATGAAACAAATTATAAAGGTTACGAGTGATAAAACAAGTGTAAGGGTTAGTAGAAATGTTTCTGGTTCCCATCTTCCAAATACTCAGGATCAAGCTACATGCTGTTTTACTCAAAACTCATCCCATGCAGACTTTGGGAGTTAGAGGTAGTTACAGGGGTTGTATTTAGCAGGAAGATTTGCCTGTCATTGGTGCATTCACCCTGCCTTTGTGGTTTAGATCAGAATCTGCAGCAACCCCTGAGATGTGGGGACATGCACATAAAATGCTCTGAACAGAAGATGCTGTGTGTCTCTGCAAAACCCACTCAAGACCCTAGCAGCCATTTTTCATAAATGTACCCTGAAATAGCAAAGAGCTCAATATATTCAGAGTTGCTATTGTGGCCTTCCACTGTCAGATTCTGGGGTCATTATTTCCCTGCCTTACAAGCAACCACAAGTATTGATGTGGAACTAGCATTAGCAGTAACCAGGGGGAAAAGACCAGAGGAAATGCGGAATTTATTTGTTCAGGGACAGTAAAATTGAGGAATGAGGAAAGAAATCCCCAGATAATACTGCAAATGAAATGTTATTATGCAAACTCACTAAATATTCATAGAAAACCTAATGCCTTAATCAGTCTGCCCACCAGCTACAGAGAGGGACACTGAGGCGTGTGAACTCTGACAGATATTCACAGGTACTGAGCTGTGAGTGTGAGCTGATTTAATCAAAGCTCTCTTGAACATAGGCATAGTCTGTATAAATCTTATGTGCTCTTTCTGCTAAGTAAGTGTTGATTAAAAACACAAAAACTTAAATTTTCTCTTCCACTTTGTTTTGTTTTTTGCCCCCTACCTGCACCTATATTTGAGTTTTAGCTTAAGGTATAATTTTAATTTGTCTTGTGAAGGAATTGGTAAAGTGAATATAAGGCCTGTCACTTTGCAATAAGCATGAAATATAATCTAGTTCTATGGCAGCTGTGGCTATCTTTGATAATAACATAGAGTGATATATTTTACTAATATATGTATAATGCAGCAACAGAAAGATGTTTAATATTATCTTTTTAAAATAGAGGATAAGCAATTTTGAACCTTATTTCTTCTCTTAACATATATCATAGCAGTATTCTTCTAGGGCTCGATGAAAGTGTTGTGGGAGATGAGAGCTGACAACCTTAATTTTATAGCCTGGCAGCTGGATGTGGATGCAACATTTATGATTATAACTGTATTAAAAATATCTTGAGTGCTGATCAAGATCCCATCTCAGTGAGTACATGAAAAATCATCTAAACTGGCAGTTTTAAAATGTATTTTGAAATGTCCAATCAGGACTAATTTAATTTTAAGACCGCATACATGTGAAATAGATATAGTACAAATACTCTCAAAATCAATCTGCATTAGTTTAGTGTTGGTTACTTCACTTAATTATAAATCAAAGTATGAATGAGAAAGGCAATGTGTCTATCCCAGATCAAACATGTTGTGTAGGGGGTAGGTGGGAACTCAGATCCTGAGGGGAAGATTTTTGTGACTGGTGACAAACCTCCAACCACACTCAACACACTTTTTACCTACTTCCTTTTCTGTGAAGAAGACTTGATAATTCATTTATGCTTTTAATTCATATTCAAAGCAGAAAGTTACAAAATAGAAATAGAAAGATAAATAGAAGGTTCTTCCAGCTGTCAGGGCACACCCACTCTTGTTTGGTGAACCTGAAGTGTCAGAGGAGATGTTAAGAAATGGTTTTTTATGAAGAGGGGTCAAACACTGGGACAGGTTTCCTAGAGAGATGGTTGATGCCCCATGTCTATCAGGATTTAAGAGGCATTTGAACAATGCCCTTAATAAGATGCTTTAACTTTTGGTGGGTCTGGTATTGCTCAGACAGTTGGACCAGATGATCATTTTAGGTCCTTTCCAACTGGGACTATTCTGTACTCGCCTCTTATGCCAACAGGTGAATAAGACAAAGTGCAAACCCTCAGAACTTTGGCAGAAAGCTGTAAACAAACCTGTTCATCAAGTGTTTCTGCTTCTCTGACGAGATCATTCATCTCATCTGCAGCATCATCAACCTGGATGGTCCAAAGCATAGCATGATTCTTCTTTTTGGACATTGCCTCCTGTGTGTGGGAAAAAAAAGTCAGTACATCTGAAAACAAACTCCTTCTCTAGTGAGGGCAGGGATTGAAATTTACAGGAATGGAGTGGAAATTCAAAGATTCAAGCTACATGAAAACACCAAAATATCATCAATGTTTGTACCTGGAGATGGGTGGTAGTGAGGTTCAGGTCATTCAAACGCCTTTGAGCTGCGACACCGGTAGAAATGCTCAGTAAAGTGGATTTGCTTTCGTCAATAGTCAGAACTGACAGCCGGATGTCATCTGTCAAATCCCAAATGCATTTATCGCAGCCTGATAAAGAAAATGAGACAGCATAATTTTTCTTTAGTGTTTGTGTCAGCTAACAGCAAGTGTCTTAAATTCATTCAATAGTGCTCTCGACCCATGGTGTTCACTCTGTCACTGATGCTTGCTGGTGGATACCCATTTTTCTTTCACTTTCATCCTCCCACTTCCAAGGTTACTTCCACAGTACAGTTATGACATTTCTAGCTGAGCAGCACCAGATGGGACTGCTCAAAGAGGCTGACATGGGGATTCTGTAATCAGCTGGGAGCGAGGGAGAGGTATTTCCTGGCTATTCCCTGGGCTCTACATGTTTGTGGCCTGAAGAAAAACAGATGAAGGTCAAAAAAAAAACAACTGCATTTTGTCAGAACCTCAAACTCGATATTTAAAATTTAGTGGTATGAGAAATAATGTTGTCCAGCACATGGGCTCTTGGCCACCTACTTAATTATGAGGACAACTTCTACAAACACAGTTATAGTGTGCTTGGAAAGTGTTTTGCAGAACTATGTCCTTATTCCTGCTGAATCATTGCTATGCCACCTTGTTTATAGTAACACTGGTGTCAGCATTGAATGCAAGAGACTTAGGTGAATGCGAAACACAGGTTCCTACAGACACTTTTGCTTGATATTTTAGCAGGTCCCAAATGTTTTCCTTCTGTTTGCTTTTCAGGCACACAACCCGTCTTCCTGGAAGTTGGTTCAGGAACCCATAAGTGCTACATATCCTGCATTATATATAGATATAAACACACTGACATTTAAAAAATACCCGTAGTTACCAATAGCTACAATATAGTACTCCTGGAAACTCCCCAGGTTTCCTGTCATTAGAGTATGAGAGATATTGGGAAAGGAACTGACTGATGGATGTATGCCAAGTTGTCAACAGCAGCAATCAATATTAGATGTTGTACTGGCTTTGACAGGGGTCATTTTCTACACAATGTTAATTTTAGTGGCTAGTATGGGGCCATGTTTTGGATTTGTGCTGAACACAGGGTTGATAATGTAGAGGTGTTTTTCTTGTTGCTGAGCAGGGCTTACACAGAGCCAAGACCCTTTCTGCTTTTTTGTACTGCCATGCTGGTGATGAGACTAGGGATGTGCTAGAACCTGGGAGGAGACAAAGCCAGGACAGATGACCCCAGCATACCAAAGGGATATTCAAGACCATGTGACATCATGTTCAGTAAATACAGTGGGGAGAAGAAGGAGAAAGGGGTGGGGGAACATTTGGAGTGATGGCATTTGTCTTCCCAAGTAAATATGGGTGGTGGGGTCCTGCTCTCCTGGAGATGGCTGAATGCCTGCCTGCTCATTGGAAGCAGTGAATGACTTAATTGTTTTGTTTTGTTTGCAGAAGTGTGTGTGGCTTGTGTGTGCACAAGTTTTCTGGTTTTTACCCTTCTGATTCTCTCTCTGTTCCTGCTGGAGTGAGTGAGTGGCTGTGTTGTTGACGGAGTGCAACCACAACTAGAAAACCATAAATTATATGCAAGATGTCACAGGTAAAGTTGTCAGGACAGTTTTTAGGGCCAGAATATTATTTTTCAGGCAGTGTGTCTCAAGGTCTACGGAAGTGGCTTTGTTGATACTTCCCTACTGCTCTGCAGTTTGGACCTGAATGTACAGTCTGCATCACAGAGTTGGAAATATGCCTGTACTCAGACAAGTGAGAACATGCTGAAGTACTCAATCAGCAGGACATTGTGTATATTCACACACTTAAGTGCCCTGTGGGACCACTATCAAAATCCTGAGCCCACTGGAGTACCAAGCTCTTAAGTTACTCTTTGTAAGCTTCTAAATATAAGAGAAATATTAATTATTGGTGTTTTCATGATAATGTTCTTACTGATGGTCGGGCAGTCTGTGTCAGTAGAAACTTCAGGACTGTCTGCGAGGCATTCTCCAGTCTGGCTGTCACACATTCTGCCTCCACAGTTACATGCTGGGGAAAAAAAAGGACTTTTGAAAGAATAGTCTTCAAAATGTACACCTCCCCCTCCCAAGACTAGTGAAGTTATTATACTTAGGATTGTGTGTGGATATTCAAACCAATATCAAGAACTTCGTGGACTGATTTTCCTTTCGGTACTTGGAAAAGGCGTTTCTTGCACTGGTGAAATTTGAACAAATGAAATATGAAGTGGAAACACCTCTGTTTCCAGAGAGGAGTGAGAACACCTCTGCTGAAATTACTTGTTCAAAGCTTGGTCATGAGTCAGCGAGGCCAGAGCTGCCCAGAAGGGCCATTGTACATCAATGTCTAGAGAGGATGACATTTAGGAGATGTATTAAGAAAAGCGGGGAAACTAAAGTTAATTATTAGTTACAAATCTCTCCACAGCCCTGTGGAATTTATCAGCACTCTGTCAGGCTGTCACTAAAAAGGCTTTGCAGCTATCAGGGATTGATAGTGGACTCCAGTTACACCGTCTTGAACATATCAAAAAGTAAATGTCTCCTACCACTTACAATGAAGAATAAATGACGTTTTATATTTTTTCAAACTTGAGAAAGCAACATTTTTATTGCCAGCACGAGTGGCTTTTTAAAAAGCCCAATTTTTAATCTAACATCTCTAAACCTCTTTCAAGGTTTAATTGGCCTTTTCAAAGATATTCTTTTAAGGATTAAAATATTCTTGGAACACTTCAATACAATAACAAAAACTCAAGTAGAACATAAGAACAGCAGCAATCTATCTGGAATTTATTTTGGTCTTGCGATTCATGGTTTCAGCAGAACCTCATATAACGAAATATTTCACTGCCTTTTTATAGCAGCCCATTAATTGTTATCCATGAACTGACCTTGTATTTACATTTCCCATTGCGTATTCAAGGATTTGTCAAGAAAAAATATGTAAAACAACTTCAAGGACAACATCCCGCACTAACGTCAGAAAAATTTTGTGCGAGTGGACCAGTGTTAGTAAAACGAATCAGTTTTTGTACTAGTGTAAGAACAGAAATTGGTTATGAATTCTCTGATGTAGTCAGCATTTTGACCTTATCACAGTCTGTGCCTCCCAGCTTTTGGATCTATGATTACTTTTAATTTATTTATTTTTTTTAAGAAGTGAAAGAAAAGTATCAGTTGAAAGTAGAGATTTCTCTTCACCTGTATCATGGGGACTGGGCTATCGTCAGGTAGCAATATTTAACTTGAAAGGTTAAAATTTCAATGAGATTGGTGCTCAAAAAAAGAAAATAGTGTCTTATTTAAATGAGTACCTGTGAGTCTGCTACTCAAAATCTTATAGCAAATTAATTCCAAAGGTAGTCCGGACCATTTTTCAACTACCATTTTTAGTAGGGAATTAAGACTTTCAATGATACCATAGTTTGCTGGTGGGGAAAGCTTCTAAACTTACCTTTATTTCTGAAGGCCATTTATGGAGAGCTTTGAACTATGGCTAAAGGATATGTGGTTAAAAAAAAAGAAGCTTGAAACTACCATTCACAGCTACCCAGGTTTTGTCTTCTGCTCAAAAGGAAAAAAAAAGATTTTAGATTGATAGAGCTGTTTTTTAATTTAGTGGCCTTGCCTTTTTTTGTTTTATATTCCCTTTGAGATGCTCTATGGAACCATGTATGCAGACTGGCTTGATTCTTACAATAAATTTTTTTTCTCTATTTTTAGTTCAAAGAAGATATTTGACTTATTTCGGAATAAATTCTAAGCAATAGTTCCTAATTGTCCCACAAAGCCAAACAAAGGATAAACTTTCCCTGTGAACTACCCAAATAGTTTGAATATTATGGATGTATTGATGCACTGCAATCTGCACAGTACTGTCAAGTACAGCACACTGTGGTGCTCAGCAGAAACGAAGATGAAACGAGAAGTGTGTAATTCTCTGAAATATAATGCTGCAAAATCAGGATTTGCTAGAATGAACTTCAAGATTAAATTCACTTCTGAAAAGAGGAAAGCTGTATCTCTCACAATGTATTCAAGCGCCCAAGCACTTTTTATTTTTAGCAAAGATGAAAGACTGCAGGGAAATCTGCTAACCAAGAGAATTACCACACTGATTTGAAGTCTGTGTGAACAGCCTGTATAGAGAACTCCTGTGTACCTCCTTAAGGGTGCAAACAAAAAAACTCTACTGAGGTGATGAAAGTTTGATTTGAGTTTCGAAACTGCACTTCCAGAGACGCCTTCCAAAACCACTTATTGCATAACCTGCTCAGACACTTGGAATGCCCCGTAACTCTCAGACTTCTGGCAAAGTTACTCTTAGGTGCTTGAAGCTTTTGGCCATGGGCAGGGCACGACTGCTGTGGTTTGCAGAGTTGAAGGGCTGGGTGTGTTCCTGCTGCCTCATGGAATTCAGGACCCATAGACTGGATCCTATCATTCCTTCCTGGACAACTGTAGTTAAGTCATCTCAGGTGATGTGAATTAGGCAGTGAAGTTTATAAACAAGATTTTTTTTTTTGCCACCTCAAAATCACAGACATGCTGTATTTAATGAACTTCTTGGCTACTAAATCCAGGCAGGAGGTGAGTTTTGGAACATGCTGTTCCCCACAGCTGATGCCTTTTTAGCTGGTTGGGATACATGGCTTTGGCTTTTGGGATCACTGTGCATGAACACCATCTCTTCCTGTTCAGCATAAATGGAATTCAACCATCTGACTTTGCGATGTGAGTTAGATCCTGGAGATGGACACTCAAATTCCAGCTGTCACTGGAGTATAAAACCAGGAAGGACCAGTAGTGGCATCATGGCATAATATGTGGTCCTCTACAAGTGAAGACAGCAACACAAAGGGCATGTTATTACACAGCATCCTCACAGCCTCCATCCTGTGTGTCCCAAAACATTTTATAATAAGGAAGTAAAAAACAAAGTCCAAGTACACAGTGAGTTGCAAGAAGGATCAAGACGTTGCCCTGAGGCCTGTAGCTGTGTATCTGGAGGCCCTGGAGCACTTCTGAGGTCCAAGGGAGTGTGTGCTTCAACCGTCTTACCTTCGAGCCAGGATGAGGTAGGAATGCTTTTGCCTCCCTCCTTTGTGTTCTGGTCCTTGAGGGACCCCCGCCAAAGAGTTTGGGAGGGAGCCCCAATGTCCTTGCTCTGAGCACCTGCATTTTGCCTTTAGCAGTGGCTGTTTCTAAGTGCTTTGAAAGAGAATGTAAACTTCACTTCCAGAACCAAAGCAAGGATAAAAGGTATGAGGTCAAAGACCTGTTTGGATAGAACTCCATGTAAATTAGGACAATATTAGAGGAGGCAAAACTTTGTGACCCCTCTGTGCAGGTGTTTTTCTGAGGTGCTCTTGGTAGCACTTTACCAGACCCTGAGAGTACCTCTTGTGTGAAAATACAGCAACCAACAAGACTACACAGACTCGTAGGAAATGCAAAATATATCACCAATGTGGAAAACAGCAAAAAATGAGTCAGTATTGGGTCAGGACACGAAGGATGATCCTGTTCCCATAAAAAATACTTTCAAGTCTTTAAGCACCATCAGCCTGAGTAGTCATGGTGTGGGCAAGCATAAAGGTGAGGACTTTGCCCAAAGAACTCTTAGACAACCTTATTTAAAGCAAGATTCAGGAGAACAAAACAGTGCCTCCATTAAACCTGATCAGGCACTAGAGATGTGGGAGTCTGGAGTCTGAGACTTGGTCATGGGAGATGGAAAGAGATATTTCTCTGGTGCCTGGGTTGATTCAACTGAACATCCAAATTATCCCATCACCTGCCTCCCAGAGCCCCAGGTATCTGACAACTGGTTCAGGCATCTCTGATTTCTGGGAGATCATCCACAGACCGTGCTGTGCTGCTCATCTCTGCTGTACCAGCCTGCAGACAATACCTGTGCAGTTTTTGGCCAATCTGGCGTCCCCATAGTAGCCCGGAGCACATCGTTCGCAGTTGAACCCGCTGGTGTGGTGCAGGCAGTTGCGGCACTGGCCGGTCACTTCATCACAGTCTTCAAAAATCAGATTTGGGTCTGAGTTGCCATTGCAGTCACATTTTTTACAAGTGCTTCCAATTAGCAAAGGGTTCCCATAGTAACCAGGGGCGCACCTGAAAGGAAGAGCAACACCGGCAATGACGAACAGTGACATTCTTATCTGCAACACCTTTTTTTCTCTGACCTTATTTTTGTTACCAGGAATTGATCATTGTCTGCAGCTTCTAATGCACAGAGAGCTAATTAGGAGCTTTACTCTTGCAGAGGCTATTTTGTACTCTAATCTCAATCTGTACTGTTATATATTTTCCCCTTCTGGAACACCCCTGGTATCTCAAGCATTAATTTATTTTTTCTGCATATCATTAGCAGTGAAATGATTTTCTCTCTATTGTTTTAAAATCTGTGACAGAATTGCTTTGGCAGCAAGGCAGATCTACAGTGTTTGTTTTGGTCTCTTTCAGCTCCGTATCTCACCAACTATATTGTGTTATATAGGAAATTGGGGTAAGAGGCTGCATTTCAGGATGCTGAAACTCAGAGGAAGTTCAGACCTTATTTCTATTATAAATGTACATAAAAAGTACTGACCAGGAAAAGTTTATAAAAATACTTCTATGGTGAGGTATTGGGGTGGTTTCTGGTTTTTGCAAGACAGAATAGGCCCTGAACCAGACTCTGTTTTTCAGATTTGTTTGATATTATCCTGTTGGATGAAGGTAAAAGGCTGAGAGCAGTCACCAGGGAGGATTCTTTTCTTGGTCTGCAGAGGAAGAGAGGGAGGTGGATACTAGGCACCCCAGTGAAGGCCTGAAATAAGTCCAAATATCTTGTTGTGTTTGGGAAGCATTTTAGTTGAGAAATTTCTACATCTTAAAATGAGAGACATGTCAATATTATAGTGGTTTTTCAGAGTATAGATGCACCAGCAATGTAACACTCCTGGTTGATCAGTGGCTCTAAGCAAGGAGGGAGTAACAGATTTGATTATTTGGAAAGGAAGTGCCTCAGATAAAGATGTTTCTGCTGATATCAGGGAATGTGCTTAACCCTACAAGCAAGGGGAGCTTTTGCAAAACAACCATTGATACAAAGAGAACTAGTAGTGGGGTGGGCATGGAGCACTAATGCCCATGATGCAGAAGCCTGGAGCTCAGAGGTCAGGGACTCATACCCTAAAACTGCAAATGAAAAATTCCTGCCAGGAGGAGAATAACTAGCTAGAGTAACAATTGCTGGCTGAAGGAATTGGAGGATTGAATAGCTACTGCAATGATTTAGGTAAGGAGTATTTATTGTAGTTCATTCTGTTTTATCACCATGTTGTCCTTGTTGCCCATCCAAAGTCCTGTTTAAGATGCTGTTTTTTCTGCCTGCTGTTGGTAAGCAGGGAGGGTGAGCACTTCAGATTAGTTTTCCCAGATTCTGGCTGGGTACCTAAATTAAGGTCAGTTGTCTTCTAAAATCTGAACATAGTCAAATTCAGGTTCTGCCATGTCTGAACCCTGAAAATGTGGGAGATCTGATACAATCCTAGATTTTTGATATGTTCCTATTTTTTTTTTTTTGATAAAGAGAGTAATTTCCTCAACACTGCTTTGTTCATGTTCCAGTCCTGAATCCTCACAGTAGAAACACATAAAATTTTAAGCATCTTAATGTAAACCACTTGGCTGCCTCAAACACTGCTTTTGTCCATGACAAAGGCTCTTTCTGTCCCTTTGCAACACTGCCAGAATCTTTGGTGCAGATTTTATCATTTGTGTGACCCAGATGTAAAGAATTAAAGAGTTCTGTGCACCCTCTGAAGAACTGTGAATGCAACACTGAGTGCAGAGTGTCCTTTGTGATTATGATTTTGTTGAATCATTCCCCACTCCCGTGGCAGTTAGAGCAGGCAGCGATGGGTGAAGCTACTAGTCAATCATGCCAGAAGTCTTGCTACGATTGTCTAAAATGTCAGTTTTTTGTTTTTCTGTAGTCAGGTATTTTCCAAATGATCATCTGTCCAATGTGGCCACCAGGTTGACAGAGGCCACTGAGTAGGGCTGGGGTCAGACCAGCCTTTTGCTCACTGCTGCCCACATCTACCAACAACAGTGTGCTATCTCCACCAGGCCTGCCATGTCTGCCCTCTCATCAGGACAAGGCCATTTCCCCCCTTCTTTTCTGAAATAAACTGTTCAGTTCACTTGCCAGGAACGTAGAGGAGATTTCCTCACATCCCCACAGATACATTTTACAAGTGCTGCTTTTTACGACACCTGAGGCACCAGAACAAGTTGCCCAGAGCAGTTGTGGATGCCCCATCCCGGGCAGTGTTCAAGGCCAGGCTGGATGGGGCCCTGAGCAACCTGATCTAGTGGAAGGTGCCCCTGTCCCTGGCAGGGGGTTGGAAGCAGATGACCTTTAAGGTCCCTTCCAACCTGAACTCTCCTATGACTCACTTTTATTAGCCATAACTTCTCATCTAGAGCAGCTGTTTAAATAAAAAAGAAACTTTCAGAGCTGAAAATAAATGTGTTACCTTCACTCTTCCCTATGCCACTCAGTACATCACATAGTACTGAGGCATTTAACCTCTTTTGAATTGTGGGTAGGATGTGAGAAGAGCAGAGGCCATTGACTGGAAATGTTCTGCTCCATCTCTGCACTTTATGGCCTGAAAAAGTTAAGAGGCCTGGAGTAAATGTCTTTCCTAGATTGTATCAATAAATGACCTTTTTTTGCTAATAAAGAATATTTCCTCTCCCATAATAAAACTGCAAAGTTGTCTTTGTTTCATTCTGCAGCCATGGCTGCTTCCTGTAATTATTAGTGAGTAAGAAATTAACTTCCTCTTCTCTGGCAATGCCAAAAGAACCTTTTTCATCTATTTGCTTTGGATGGTGAATTGTAATTTGTTCAGTTGTTCTTTTTAACATCTGTGCATTAACAAAACCTGCAGGGATCAGTTACCACCCTGATGCCTTACTGCTGAAGTCCAGGAGGAAAATGATTAATTCCTAAATTTCAATTTGGGAATCTGGTTTACTCAGTTCCTAGCTAGGGTGCCTGTGAATTCACCTCACCTTTTTCTGGCAGTGTCCAGCAGCAGGCAGGTGTGCCAAGTAGGGACTTGTTCTTTAGGAAGTGGGCAGGGGCAAGCAGTGCATCATCCAGCTCTGAAACACTTTTTGACATTTCTGATACAAATGAGAGTAGGACCAGAAGGCAAGTCCTGTCTGCCACTGCTTGCACCTTACCTCAGCAATTTGCCAAACTCTTAACGTGGTGACCAGGACAGGCTGATTTCTTTCTGTAGCTTTTTCTACACAGCTTTGCCTTCCTTGAGACAGATGCCCTGTGTCAGGCTGGGGAGCGGCCATTAGAAAACAAAGCTGATGTTATTTTCTGCTGTTTCTGTGTTACTGCTACCCATTTCACAGGATTTGTATTGCTTGTAGTCTGGGTTGACATTTTAATAACCATTAAGGAACCTCAATGACCTTTTAATTGTCTTCATTATCCTTTGTGTATAAACCTGACATTTCGAAGGAACAAAAGAATACGGCCATAGGTCTGTAAACAAGGGTGGGTTTTTTATTTTTGTGCCATCTGCTTTCACTGTTGCTGTCATGATGTTAGTGATGTGGAGGTAATTGATGTTTTTGCATCATCTGTAAGGATGATGTTCATTGTTCATCTTACCTTTTTCATTTTGATTTGTCTTTGTATCTTAAGCATCCCTTTTCTCCCTTCTCTGACAGTTACATTAAGTATCATTTGAATTCTAGGCTTGCCCATTATTGACAGTTGACTAAAGACTTATATACTTCAGGGGCTTTAAGGGAAAACAAAAGGAGATGTTCAGGAAGCCATTGTATAAGCCATTCTATATCCCTCAGTCCATGTTTTAATTTATTGGCTGCTCAAGGACAATTTCTGAATTATAATCAAGACCCTGACATTCATTGAAACATCATCCATGTGTGCTCATAACAAGTAAGAGAGCCACTTACAGTACATGAAGTTTTATTTCTGCTGTACAGTTCAATTTATTTGTGTCCTTTGTTATTTAGGGAATATTTACTGGCAATTGTTTATGGACATAAGGGAAAGTTGAAAAGCAACACTGGCCTATAATTGTTTGTTTGATTTTATTGAATTATGCCTGTGAAGTGCACTTAAAATGTAAGTGAAAAAAGCTGCATCTGCTTTTAGAATTTGACTCAATGGTGGATTTTCTCCTTTGCTTTTGTAAAAGTTATTTGGCAGAGACCTGCTACATATTTTAGGGAGTGAATTGCAAGAGGCATCGATGTGGTGGATATTTTTCATTTCAGCTGCTGTTTCTGATTTGTATTTTGTACTTTTAAATTGCATTCCTTATAGGAAGATCAGCACATGAAGGTACACAAAGTGCAAGAACTAGATCAAAATACCTCATATGTAAGTGTCTGTCTTATGCTGACACTTCTCCACACCAAATTTTAGTGCTTTTTAGTAGGAAATGAACAAGATCATTTAACAGACACAATTCTACCTGATGAAAACAAGTGCATAAGATTTGTCCCCAGTATGGCAAGATTCTCTGAAAAAGTTCTGGACTGCTGTATTGCTGACCAGCAAGCCATCCTATGAGTTTCTTACCTTTCACAGTTGGGTCCTGCATAGTTTTCCTTGCAGACACAACGCACACTTCCACTTTTTCTGTAACAGGAGACTGCAAAGCTGGAATTTCATTAGAATGAATAGTTAGAATACCAGGCAATGACTGACACTTGGGAATGTTTCTTTGTTACGGTATGGACATTTGTCAATGTGAACTCTGGCTCTTGGTTGTTCATTGCTGAATGAGTGCTCAGCTCTTTACATGATTTATATTATACCCCTTGTTTAGACTTTAAATTAGTTTAGGAAGCACGAATTAGTGTCTAGAACTATGGAGCTATATAAATACACATGTATAGGTATGAAAGTCGTTGTCTTGCAGTACAGATCAGACACATCTGCAGGTTTTGATACATACACTTTAGACAAGGGACTTATGATAAATGTGTATGTCATGTGAACCTAATTGTTTCCTGTCTATTATCCCAACAGGTAAAATATTGTTTGTGGAAGACACTGCAGTGAGCACCTCAAGAACTGAGATTTTGGAGTGGGTGCAGCAGTTTCCTATGCAAATTCTACAGTTTTTCTCAAATTCCAGTCTGGAAGTTCCTAGTAATGAAGACTGACCTGATGAATGCTGTCCTCAGTCAGAGTAACTGAGTTTACAGTAACCAGAGCTGCCCTACCATCTTCCCAAGTAAGCTGGAAAGAGTCTGTGGCCTCTTCTGAGACCAACATGCCAAGTAGTGAAGCTGACTGCAGTAATAGCTTGGGCTGTAATTTCTACTGCCGTGATTCTAAATCATGGATTCCTTTGTTTTCTTCTGTTTTTTGGGATTTAACAAACATTCAAGTAAATATGAGACCCAAGAAACAGCAGTAGCCAGATGTGAAAAGCGCAAATTTTATGTGTATTTCGAACACGGTGATGGACATGGCTTAAATACATTTACAGGAAAAAAGACATGCAGTCCTAAGATGTTTCTAGTTAGTTTTCAATATGTGTGCAGATTTCTGCCAGCACTAGAATGCAACCAGAGTAGTGAGTGGCAGCAGTTTACAGCTGCAGGCCCATGGTTGCTAAAACACAACACCTCAGTCATATGGTGCTGGGCAGCTGTGGCTGGGTTGCATCCATTTCACACAGGACAAAAGACTCAGAGCAACGGGAAAGTGCATGATCCATGCACTGCTTGTTCCAGGAACAAACAGCATTGAAAGCTGATGAGAATTCCTGCATAATTTCAGTTCCTGCCAGTGTTTCTCAACTGGTTGGACAACCAGAGGCAAAAAATCTGTCTGGATCTCTGCTGTCTCAAAATATTTGGTATAACCAGAGAGAACATAAAATGAGATTCTTCTGACAGAATTTACAAATTAACTGCTGTGTGGCTTTTACAAGAACATGTTGAGAAAGTCACAATAGTTTGGCAGGCTTCCTCTTCTTTAACAAAGTCTAATTCCTTCACGTAGTTGCAAAAACCACATTGTGGATCTAAGTCATGAAGAAGAACTGAAATCTTCCTCAAGTTTCATACTTTTTGTGAACTTTTAGGGGAAAAAAAAAGTCTTTATAATTCCCTTGTGTTTGAAAAGAAGCAACATCTGCTGGACTGTGAAACAACTTCCATCCTCTTTTTTGTTCCAAAGAGATGACATTACACTTCGTATGTAATGCCCAAAAGTTACTCCAAAAGTTCCCAGGATAGAAGATATGAAGACAGCCTGGTCAGAAAATCTAGAGACACTGCTGAATTCCTGGAAAAAATACCTATCTACTGAGTCTGTCAGTTTACAGATTCGTTATTCTATTTCCAAAGTAAAACAGGGTACAAAACAACATCCTTTGGATAATTTTTAAGCCATTTAATGCTTCTCTGCTTCTGGTAGAGTTATTATTTTGTCTTACTCTTTATATGTAGTAATACTAATGAAGGAAAATTGAAAAAAAACCAACTAATAAAGAACATTTTTTCTTTGAATTTAGTTAAGCTTTAGTAAAGCTTAATGTTGCTCAATTTTTTTTTTTTGCCTGTTCCAGCTCCAGCTGAAGACTATTTCTGTGGTCAGGTCTGTCTCATGCAAGAAGCTGAACAGGCAATTTCTGCAAATTATTTAAATCAGGGTATGAGGCAACTTGGGATTGCGCTCCTTTAATTACTGCCTTCAGGACTTTTCTGAGGGAAAACCAAGGAAGCAAAGTGGATTTTTACTGACGTAGTTTGAAAGGGGAGACAATGTCATAGAACACAGAATATTCTGAGATGAAGGCACCCTTGAGGCTCATCAAGTCCAAGCAGTGTATTGCTGCTAATATTGAGACATCTGCATTCAGGTTTCTTGCAAAATTTGTTCTCCCTTCCCAACTCCATGCTGCTGAGTTTTGAGTTTGGGGTTTCCTTCTCCCTAGTGGTCTGGAACAGGAGAGGCATAATGTCCCTAGCTAAGGAGCCTGTTGAAACTGAGAATGCTCCTTGGCCTCTGCTTCCGCTTCCCACAGCATTGGCAGAGTAAGGCTGTAGCCATAGTCCCTGCTGGCCCCATTGCACTGAGCCCTGCTCAGTGGCCTGGTGGACCATCCAACTCCCTGCTCTCAGGGAGCACCTCTGCAGGGCCCTTGGGCTGCAGGACGGGGCAGGGTCTGGGTGAATGCAGACCCAGTCATTCTGTGTGAAATCCAGCTGTAGGGAGCACAGACCAGACCTTGCCTGGCTGACCTTGCTTGGTAGAGCCTGAGGCTCATGTGGTAGTGCCTCAGGCATGTGCAGCCCAGGTTGTGGCTCAGAGAACAGCTTCTTACACCAAAGTGGCTGCTCTGTGCCCAATAGGTTACGAAAAACCACTTTGCCAAGGAGAAAACACTGCTCCTGACAGTTGTATTTCCAATTTTTCAGGCATTACAGTTGCTACTGAAACTGGAAGGAATCGTTTGCTTCATCTGTGAGCTTGCTCCCTCCTAAGCCTTTCTACATGTGAGCAAAGCCAGGTTCTTCCACTGTCTCTGGAGGATATTCTCTGTAATCCAGGCAAAGCTGAAGTTGTTCAACAATATCTCTTCTTCATCCCATGGCCCTTCTCACATGTCTGCAGCTCACTGCAAAAGCCAAGAAGGGATCTGAGGGAATTTGGCCAGAGTGATTTTGTTCCTTTGCCAGTTTGAGCCCTGAGAAGCCGAGCAAAATGGAGCTCATCCCACCTTAAGGTTGTGTGAATAATCCTATAGCAACAGCAAACAAACACAGTAAGGATGAAATTCCCTTTGCTGTGACGTCCTGCTGAAAGCAGGATGGGAAACAACAGGAGAGGAATAGCTAGATCCCTGAAAACCAGAGTCAGCCTTTTGGCAACTATTTACTAGCATCTCCCTGTGGTGGGATTTGCATAGATACCTCTCTCCCAGAACATGAATCTGAGAAAGAGGAGGCTGATAATTTCTTTCAGCTGCATTACTGGCATGCCACTAATTGTTTCTAATGGCTGGCTGTGGCTTGTAGTTTTGTGTTTTCTTTTTTTTCTTTTTTTCTTTTCTTTTTTTTTTCATTTTTTTCTGAAGACACAAAAGAAATACAGCATCTGTATTTCTTTGACTTGGTCTTGGTTTTCTGTCAGGCTTCAAAGTTTCTTACCCAAAAGTAGCTGGGCATCAGCTGAAGGGGCACTGTAACTGTGACAGGATGCTCCACCACTTTCCTTTGAACTGTTACTGTGCTAACCAGATCCAGCTGCTGTAGACTCAGGGGACTGCAAACTCATGCTTTTTTGTGTTTGGTTTTACCCTTCAGGTGCCATGGATTGAACTTTCTGTCTTTTTTTTTTCTCTCTCAAATCTCTGATGCCAACTTTCTTGAGAATTGTTCTTTAAGGGATTTTAAAAAGCAACCAGACAACTGAATAATCTCTTCTACATAAGAGGGTGAACTTGAACTTTGTCATTCTCCTCCCTCTTGGTAACAATTGGTATGAGCATTTAAGGATATTTTACACCTTCTAAATGAAATGCTGTTTCCTGTGGTTGTAAACATGAACAACTGGTAGTCCTCTTATTTACCCCTGTGTTTGCCAAGGGAAGCAGCCTTTGTCTGCTGCATTCAGGAAGGGATACTGGCCCCACCTTGGAAAGGGCCAAATGCATGCCAAATTGAAGAGAAGCAAAGACTCTTTACATACTTGGCAAGTGCTGTCAGGGGGCAGGGGCAGGGCTGGCAGAAGGTGGGCACTCCCGTGACAACGTCACCAATGAAGCCATCCGGACACTGCTCGCAGTGCTGTCCTGTTGTGTTCCTCTGGCAGTCCTGCAGTGGAAGGAGGCAGAATGGTGAAAGTTAAATTGAGGTGCTGCCTGATTCAGAAAAAGATCACTTAGCTGAAGACCTGGCCAAGCAGAAGAGTGTGGCTGATGCCACACCTGGACCTTGCAAGGTATTGACAGATTTGGGCAAACAAGCTAACACAGGTGCAAATAAAAATACTATAAATGATTACAGTGACCAGCAGCAAGGGTTGACAAGGTGCTGTACAGGACAAAACAGACATATGAGGCTGGAAGGTGCTGGAGCAGAAGTGTCAGAGCTACTCAGGTGTAGCTGCCAGCCCTGTTTCGAACTGCATATGCCAAAAGGGAAAAATCCCCTTTGATGACTCCAAAACTAAAGAAAAGGTATCTGCTGGTAGTTATTGTCAACAGACTTGAGCCAAGACACAGGCTCCAGCAAGGCTGCTTCTGGAAAAGAGCATAGGGAGCTGTCTCACCAAGCTACTTTAGGAGAGTAGGAAGCATACAGAGAGGGTTTCCACTCTTGCAACTGTGCAAGGAGTTTTGTAGTGTCCCTGAATCAGAACTCTCCCATTACAGCATTTGTATGGGCACAGTACAGATGTGAGCAGCTATGCCAGGCTTGAGACAGAAAGGAAATAGATCCATTAAAGACATATGTGGAGAACTACTCTATCTGTGCATATTTACTGTAGGTTTGGGCTAGCTTCCTTGATTCTTTCTTCTTCTGAGCTCATACCATGGATCATGGAAACTGCATACTGACAGATGTGATTTCCATCCCTGGGAAGATGACAATGTCTATAATAAAGAAGATCTCTGAGTACATGAATAAGCATCAACTGATGGAGTTCGGGAACTCCTGTTTCACTATCTGCTGCATAATGGTGCAAATAAGCAAGGGTATGAGGGGGAATCAGAGGATGTAATCTATCAGGACTTCCACAAAAAACCAAGTAAGTTGACAGGACACTTGAAAAAAAAGTTTCATTTGCCAATGGAAAGCTGACACAGGGTAGGAAACTAGGGTGGGATATAACAGTAACTTTTCAGTATGGGAAGAGTCACTGTTCATATCACCACCTAAGCCTTGGCACTGATAGAGTTTTGTTCAGTATTCACCAGTGTCTTATAGAGACAGAAAATGTAGGGCTGCTCAGCTGGGACAGAAAGGCAGGAGGCTGTGGTGTTTGGGTTATGTATAATTCAAAAGTTTGTAAATAAGCTGAATGCAATACAATAGTTCACCCAAATTCTGCAATACAAAAACTGAGGGGCAATGATTTGAAAAGGTACTTTGGAACATAGACTGCTGCTACTTTTTGCCAGGAGGCGAGAGTACTTGCAGGGACAAAAAGGGATTCCTTAGACAAATTAACAGGCAACAGATTTATAAATGGATATTCCAAGAACTCAAGAGGTATGTACCCTGTGACACACTCTAATACAGCAGTTGTGGCTGATGGTGGAGTATGAAACAGAGACTTTCGAAATGAGAACCAGTCTACGTTCTCTCCTAGCCTAGACCTCCCATTGCCTCTGCTGGAGATCATACATGGGCTGCAGAAAAATCCAGTGGGGCCCTGCATGGGACCTCTTGTGCTACCTGGCCCAGGAACTAGGAATTGACAGGGAAGATGTGTGTGGGGTTTCAGGAGTGCTCCAAATGGGAGGGAGATCCTTAGCCTGGGGTAAGGGGCACCTTGGTGTCTCTGTGGCTGGAATATCTTCAACAGTCCTGGGGTGGGGTGAGGGAGCTCAGCTAACCAACTGTTCACCTGCAGCAGCCTCTGCAGATTTGAAACTCACTTTCTTCTCCAAACATGGTGTGTTCTTTGAAGAAAGAGTATGAGAAGAGAGGAATGTGATTAGGGAAGACATTTAATGAAAATAAATAGTCAAGCTTCACTTGCACAGGCATTCCTAAATTAGTTTTGTATCTTCATGCTGTGACTTTGATTTAGTGGCAGAATTTTGTCCTGGCAACATCGATGTTTTTGGTTTTGCTTGTGAAAACACATCTGTTTTATTTTTTACCCAATATTCCTTATTTGAATTCCATAAAGGATCCCCAATTAGGACTCATTATTTATAGGCTCAGATCCATTTTGATTCCAGAGGTCTTTGCTTGTCTTGCTTCCTGCATACTTTATAGTCATAGAGAACCGATTGCCCAGAAATTATTCTTTGTGCAAGGCTGTCATTTGGCCAGAGAACTCTACAGCAAGTAGAATGTGACAAGAAAAAGGAAAAAAAGTCAATTTCTATTCCATAGATCTTTAACTAGATTAGCCATTAGTGGTTTTAGAGCTAAAGGTGGTTTTACTTAGTCATATTTTCTGTAAGGAATAAAATATTTAGTATATGGAAAACCAGAAGGTTATTTTAATTAAGAGCCTCTAAAATGAGAGAATATTAGGAGAAAGTTTGAATAGGAAGAAGGGGAGGAGAAGGAAAGAAGTGCACTAACCATGGGGCATGTGGTGAGAGCCAGAAGGCTAATGGAAGGCTAATACAGTTTTAAATAAATTTTGCATTTGTCATTATCCAATGAAAAAATGATGTTGATGTACTACCAGAGAGACAGGAGAGTGTGGACACTGAGCACTTGAAGTGCTTGAACCACCCTGTGTCTGAAACACTGGCAGAAACCTTGGGTGTGTTTGATTGTAGCCTTCACTGTGTTTGATCAAGTCACTTCACCTTGTTTGTCCTCAGCTCACAACACATGGGTATTAACAGGGTAAATCTGCTACTGGTTTCCAAAGCTCAAATACAACTGCAATGAACAGAGCAGGACAGCAAATGCTGCTTCTCAAATCTGCACTTTTGTATCTAAACTTAAGGGAAGTGAAAAAGGGCTCTCTTACCACAGATGCCCCATTATCTGAGCGCACATTTGTGGTTTTTCTCTGGTTAGTGATTATGTAAAAATGACTTTATCTTATTTAGCATAGCAAGGCAGATCTTCTGTGTTTTTTAGAGCCATATTTTTACAGTGATAGAAAAGGTGTCCTTTTATTTTATGTTCCATTATTTTTCATCTACAACTAAACTGCTGAGTGCATTAAGCCCAAGAGATCTGTCTGAAGGCAGGGAGAACACCGTCCCTGCAGCTCATGGGTGATTCTCAGCATTGGGTGACACTGGCGTGGTAGTTTGAGAAAAGTGCTTTGCTTCTCTGCAGATCATTTTGAGTGGATGATCAGTAGCATCCTGGCTTCTAAAGGCTTCTAGATGAGTCTGTAGCATGAAATCACTCATCCTTCAGTACACCAGCAGTTTGTCTGATGACAGAGTAGCTGGATTGTATTTGCCTGTGTAAGAAGATGTCTTAGCTGGTCCTACTACTCCTCTCTGGAACTCTCACTGTATGCCAACAATCAGTGTGAGCATTTTTACCTGGCTCTTACTGTAGCTGTTAGTGCACACATGAAAATAACATGAAATGGTGCTACGAGTGGGTGTGGGGGGTGAGCAGTGTTACTTGGGAATGATTGACAACACTGAGCTCCTAGACCCATCTGATTGGAAGTAAAGCTGGAACTACCACAGAAGACTTCATGTGATACAGTTCTTCTCAGTACGTATATTTGTGCAGAAATAATGATGAAAAGTTTGTTGTTTCTCTTCAGGAAATAGTACTAGGACAAGTTTCCCAGCACAAGACAAGCATGCTTGTGTAAATTAATATAACTGAAAAACTAAGACATGAATTTGCCCCAGCTTCACTTAGGAACCTGAACTTGCAAGAAAAGAGTTCATTCTGATGGTCTTCAAAGGCACCAGCTTCATTAAATCTGCAGTTTTAGGGAAATTACTTCATCTGAGGGATAACAAAGTGCAATTTAGGCAGTCTGGACCTTCTCCATAGGAAATAGGTAGCAAGTTGGTTTTCTGTGTACCCTCTGAAGTTGAAGAAAGACAGGCACTGCCACAGAGTGGTGCAGAGCACCTGTTACACACCTAATGCTTGATGGAAGGCAGACACTTCAGGGGCAATCAGGGCAATCAAAAGTTAATACTCATCCCTGCCTCTCGTAAGTTAGTACAACAACAACCCCCCCACCTCTCCAAAACCACAAATAAAATCTCCCAAAATAACAGGGTCTTAAATATTGTCTGTGAAATCTGGAAGGGTCCTCAGTTTTGACAATCTTACTACTTTGGAGACGAAAACTGTTATTGTTGCAATGTATTAGGAATTGTCCATTTGTTTACCTTTTTTCTCCCTTATTACTTGTCCTTCTGAGAGACAGTCTTTTAACAACTCTTAATGCAGAAGATCGCACAAGGTTAAATAAATTATACAGGTAAAGAGATGCAGGTGGCTTACATGGCTGTGCAGTCTGTATTTGGAGGTAAATTTAGACTTCCCCTCATATATGCTCTCACATCTGAGGTTACAAAACTGAATAGCATGGCCCATGCCAGCATATCAGAATTTATTGCTATCCCAAAATAATAATAATAAAAACCAGAGTGCATCATAATGACTTGAAAGCCAAGAGTTGTACATGTTTTATCTTTTCCATCTATGAGGTTTAGGGTTTCAAGCTTTCTCTCTCCAGCCATTGTGGGTGAGATGCAGTATTAGTTTTCAGAATTTCATATGGGAGAAGGAGCTGAGGCACTTAAAGTAAACATAAAGTATTGTGCAATTTTTCACTAAAGTTAAGACACCTGTCTAAGTAAAAAAAAAAAAAAAAGAGAGAGAATAGCTACATAACTAATTTCCTGATGTGGTTTGGGTCAAAATACTCCCTATATGTCAAAGTTTTGATTTATAGACCTTGTCCTGTGTTAGTGAAGTGGGAGGTGATGCCTTGCCAAATGCACCTGGCCCACTACTTTCTCAGCCCATCACTTGATGTAGCTAACTGTGACAAATGTGGCTGAGCAGGTGGGAGAGCAGCAGCAGCCCCTCCTTGCAGTCCTGGTCTGATTTCTTTCATGGAACTGGCTGTGCAGGAGAGCAAACAAAATGCTAACACATTGGGGATCACTGTTTCATGTTTTCAACAGTAAACTGGGTAGGACAACAAATACTAAGTTTAAACATTGCTAAGAGGGAGGGAAATACCTGAGAAAATGTGTCGACTAACACTAATGTTTTTGACAATCACTGCATACTAATACTGCATTCTGGTTAGATTTTCAAACATATGTCACCAATGCTGTATAGATATCTGCAGCCCATCTTTGCAGAAAGAAGCAGTGAGCTATAAGCAGCAAGGCTCTTTGTGAAGGCAGAAGTACCTAATGAGCTGGGGAGTTATGCTAGCTCCCTACTGCTTTTTGCTCATGCTTGATGGATGGTTGTAGATCCACTGGCAGTTCTCCAGACCAGCCTTGGCAGCCATGTGGAACATATTATCCTCTTGGGCAGAACTGCCAAATCTGTTCCAACCTTTCCACTCAGCTGTAAACCCAAATGCTTAAACACAAATCACTTACACGACAATATGCTCTATTGTAAAAAAATTCCATAAAAGGCTGGAAAGGATACCAGTGGATTTATCCTCTCTACTGTTAGGATCATTTGGTCTTTCTTGTTCCAAAATGGCTACATCTATTTATTTATTTATTTATGTCCTTATGAATATTTGGACGTCTTATATAAAGACCAATCAAATATATGGAACTGAAATGATAACAAATCACTTAGAGGTATCTAGGGAGACAACAAGAAATTCACCTTCTGCTATAATGCTTTCTTCAGACTTCTTTTGTTCTGTGTTTTCATGCATCAAGGAAGATCTAATCTCCATTAACAGTAGATACCTCATGTAAGACACTGATAACTCAGTCTAACAAAAATTTTGCTTGGATAAACAACTTAGTATTTTTAAAGAACTTTCAACTTTACAATCCATTTTGTTGTGTTCTTTTGGAGTCATTGCCATAATATATTGCAGTTACCTCCAGCAGCTTGCTTCCCTAGACTTTGCAATCAAATTTTTAAGTGTGTAAAGCCCTGTGAATTGTACTATTTGCACAATCCTATATAAGTGTGACAGTTCATGGCTTTAGAAAAGCTGTTTCACCTCCATATGCCACTCTTTTCAGAGGTAACCATCGCAGCCCCTCTGATGATCAGTCATTTGGAGACCACTCCCATGTCTGAATTTGGAAATGTCGAGCCCTCAGTGGAGGTGCTCTAAAGAAACACGTCAGCTGTAGGTTGTTGGTGAGGTGTGGTCTGGGGGATGGTACAGGAGGTAAAGTGTTCCCTTCATACCTTCCTATCTTACTAACAGCAAGATATGATGGGCTTTATGCAGGGGAAGTGCACATCCCTGGGTCTGCAGATGGCCACTTGAGTCTCCTGCAGTTTCACCCACTTAACATCACATATATGCACGTTTCCAAAATCAAAATCTAGATCCTGAAAAGGCACTTAATTTTCTTCTCGTAGCCAGGATTGAGAAAATCATGTTAAAAATCCAAAGTCCAAGATCAGCACAATGAGTTGGTGTTTCTTCCCCTACTGGCCTTACATACATCACCAGATAGTGTATTTGAAATGAAGCTTTATTTGACAACTCTCTGTGAATATATCATTAGTAGAGCTTACACTGTGCTGGCTATTCTTCTTCTAACACTTGGGTGATTTTCTATTCTGACAAAATGGACTGTGTGTCTCTTCAGTTTTAGTCAAAGGATCATGTGACTGATTTCTGTACCGGTGTTATGTGGATATCTATGCAAGAAAGGCCCTGTCTGCAATGATTTCTTCTGTCTGGTTACCTAAGGAGATTGTTGATTCATTGACTGTGTCATTCAGTAAGCTTTTAATGACTCGTGTATTTGATTTGCACTCTATGAATAAGCTGAGAGAAGTTTTGAAACAGAACCTCAAGATATATATGTCAGCAGAAATTAAACATATGAGCACTCTACCTTAAGGCATCATTAAAAAGGGTTTAATTTTATTTGATTTTGAATTCAGGGCATAGGCCAATGAAAATTTCATTAATTTGTATGCTGTGGGAACTACGTTTGCCAAATTGATTTGAGGGATTTGCATAATATGATGGCCTCAGAGCATCATATGGGGCCAAACCCTTTATTTTCATCCCTTTTGAAGCACAGTACTTTTTCCTTTTTATACTGTCTTGTCTATTTATGCAGGTCTTACAGCTTAGTTATTACTTAAACTATAAAAAAGTATCTACCAACCAAACACAGTGTTATTATTGCTTTCACGTTATTATAGCTTCCAGCATTGTTAGCAGAGTTAACTTTAAACAGTGATGGATATTTCAACGTTTAAATCATTTCATTATGTTGATAAATATGGAGATATAGAAAACTTTAACTTTGGGGAAGATCAGTTCTTCTAAAGATCTGCTGTTAAAGATGTTTTTTATCGATGGCTCAAGGTTAAGGTAAGATGTGGTTATGGTGGAGAGTCCATAAATGACAAAACTTTAGAACGCTGTTGCATCTTGGAAGCAGGGAGATAGCAAGTTCATGATTATGGAAATAGAGGATGACAATATAATGATGTAGGATAAATACAGATTTAATTTTTAACAGCTCATTAAGAACTAACTGAATGCAGATCAGTCTGTCAGGTGTGGTGGTTTCTACTGCAAGACTTGTTGTAATGGGTGGCCTTAAAATTTGAGAATAGGGAGAATGGTGAGCTCCCACTCTCCCACTGAACTCCCAGAAATAGAGATATTGACTCATTTCTGCCCCAGCAGGCTTTGGCCAGATACATACATGTCCTTCTCCAGGGAAGGCTGCTTTGTCCACTGATTCTAATACAAGTCACATTACCAACCATCAAATCACCTTTTCCTAAATTGAATTAATTAATTCATCTAAAGTGCTTCTTCCTGCTGTAATTCAATTCACAATTTTCTCTCCCTAAGCTTTTCTTCTCCAAGGCTTTCTCAGTCATGTTTTGCTGTTTACCAATTTCATTAGTCTTCCAAACTTCTCCAGAAATTTCCAAATCTTCTGGAAGGTCCTGTTAC
>VYZP01035367.1:0-18046 GCA_013400635.1 Hypocryptadius cinnamomeus | reverse complement strand
CATCCACAGGGCTTTAAATCCCCCCAGGGATAGGGACCCCCCCTCTGCCCGGGGCAGCTGTGCCAGTGCCTGCCCACTCCTCATATCCAAGCTGAACTCCCCTGGCACAGCTTGAGGCCATTTCCCCTTCAGAAAGCTGGATGAGGCTCCATTTTGATTTTATAAAAACTCAACATTTATGAAGCTGTTGGAAGGGCAGCCTGGAGAGCACCTCATCCAGTCACTGCAATTCCCAGTTCTGTGCACCTCGTTTACCTTGGCAATTTACAGAGGCTCCTACAAAACTGCCCAGGCACCAAGGCATTAGAAATTTTAGATGATCTACTATGATGATGCAAAGAACAAGTGCCAGAAGAGACAGATTTAAGGTCTGTTCATTCAGGTTAGTGAATTTTAAAATTCCATTTCCTCCCCCTGCCCAGGATTTACTGTCAGCTGCTGGATCACTGCAGTGCAGACCAAGCTGGGTTAGTGCAAAGCTCTGGGCTGGTGCTCATCTGCACCAGCTTCCCCATGGCAGATTCACCTGGCACTGCAGTAACCTGCATCCTCTGGCTCACTGAACTCAGCTGAAGAGCTCTTTACCACTGCTCATTTCACACAGGATGCAGGAGATTATCCTGAGGGTTTCTTTGGTTTGCTCCATGGATGATCTGTTACACAGCATCTACCCAACAGCTCATTTCAATCCTGAATCCCCAAAAAACATTGCTGCAAAGAAAAATCATTTCCTGATGCTTAAGGACACGGTTTAGTGGTGGATTTGGCAGTGCTGGTTTAGCAGTTGCACTCGATAATCCTAGAGGTCTTTTCCAATATCAGTGTGATTACAAATCAAATCAATGTCAAGCTCCAGAAACAGGATTTTGCCCTCAGTACAGCAATTCTCAAAACATATGTGTGCAGGTGTAATCCTGCCACCTCTATGGATTCTCTAACTCCAACCTCTGCATGTCAACACAAACAAGGAGTCCTCTGGAGGCAAAGGAAAGCTGTGGACACATTGCCTGGGCTCCTGAGTGCAGCATCTTCCCCTCTGAGCTGCATTTCCCCTGCCACCTCTCCAGTCCTTCCAAAAGCATGTGTGGTAAAACAAGCCCTGCAGGGGAAACAAGCTCTCCAGAAAGAAAATGCTGTGTGGGGAAAACACAGGCTACCAAAGCATATGGCCTGAGACTCGCTTCTATCACAGCATTTGTGACGTGCCCCAGGGCTGCACAGACTCCTCTGCTGTTACCTGGTTTCTGCCTGCTCCTGGCAAATCCCTCCCCAGATCCCCTGGCACCAGGGAGCTGCAGCAGGGCCCTGCTCTGCCCCCAGCTCCTCAGCTTTTTCCAGTCTAGTATAGACCCCTATGGGTTCTCATTTCTCAACAAAAACAAGGCAGAGCCCTGAGAAAAAAAAAAAGCTCATATTAGAACTGCTCATCACACACAGTATGCCAGGAGGTCTCATTCAGAGCAGCACTTTGGGCATTTTATTGATAATAGTTAGCATTGATAGTTGTTTACACCCCTCATATTTTGCTGTAGGCTACTCTTGTCATTTGGTAATTGTCATTTCAGCTGCAGCTGGAGCCTGCCACAGGAGAGAGGAATGGGGAGGAAGAAGAGTTAACCCTGCATCCTCCTGCAGGGTGGAAAACACAGCTCAGGAGCAGCCAGGCAGAGCTGCCCAGGGCAGGAGGAGCCCCCTCTCTCCCAGGTGGGCTGGGGACGACCAAAACTCCCTCCCATGGCCTCACCAGCCCCGAACACAGACTGGAGCAGGGGCCAGGCACACCTGTACCCCTGGCACTGGCACAGCTCCCTGCCCCTGGCAGAGCCACAGCCCTGACTGCGAGGCCAGGGGCTCCCCCAGCTGCTGCCTCAGCCCTGGGCTCCTCAGAGCTCATTCCAGCCTGCCATGGACATGGCACGTCCCTGTGAGGCACCACAGCCCTCAGCAGCAGAAAACAAACCCCACATCAGAGAAAAACCCCCCCTGGCTCTGCAGAATTACTGCTCTGCAATACACATGGCTGTGTAATACACCCTAAGGTTCAAAATAAACAAAATTAATGTAAATAAAATAAATATAAACAAAATTAAAAACCTCTTACTTTCAGAAAGTGCTTAAAGCTGTAAGATGAGGTTTTGTCATATCCATCTCCGTGCTCCTCTCTCTTCTTGCAGAAGACCAAGGCTTTCTCATACAGAAACAGGTGCCTCTGCATGGGCTTGAACCTGGCCAGATCCTTCATTTTCGTGGGCCCTTTTCGGTGTCCTGCCCAAACACTGAAGGATCCCTGCATCAACACTTTCCCCAGTTCGCTCAGGTCACCCTGGGGAGAGCATGACAAACAACAAAGAAGGAAAAAGAGGTGAAATAAAATGTGAGAGGGCTCTCCAAACAATGCCAGGACACAGGGCCAGCTCTGTCCCAAGGCACGTCCCTCTAAGAACAGGTGCTCCTGGAAGGGCCAGAGGATCTTTTGACAGTGGTGACCTGGTGCCAGGGGGGAGCACAGGCCTCAGGCAGGGCTGCAGCTAGTCTAGAAGGTCAGAAACTGGAAGAACTAAAAGGAACAGAAAACCATCCAGCTCCCATGGAACAGCATGTCAAGGCTACTTTAGTGGGACAGGGAAGTGAGCTTTGAGGCTGAACTGAGGTACCAGAAGATGGAACCCCCAGGAGGCCAGGCCTGGGATCAGCAGCTTCCCTGAAACCCCAGGAAATACAAGCACTGCAATGGGAAAGGTTCAAATTCAGCCTGAGAGTGGTTTGTTAAATGCTGAAGGGGAAATGCCTCAGAAACAGCCCAGGAGAGTCATCAGGTCAGCCGTGAGAACACAGAGGGACACTGGAAAATACTCTAGAAAACCACAAGGTGGCAAAGTGTGGGCACTGTGCAGCTCAGGATATCCCAAAGCCCTGAAATCAGAGGGAAGATTGTCACCTGTGAGGGCTCCCTGATCCCATCCCCTGCACAAGTTCTGCTCTGGCCAGCTCTCACATTCTGCACCCGTGCCCAGTGCATCACCCAGCCTGGTGCAAGGGCTCCCGCTGCCCAGGGCTGCTCACATCATATCCTGTGATTGAAATCTGATGCATGGAATCATTGACTGACTTCAGCAAATCCAACATTGCAACCAGAGCTTCTTGAAGTTCCTGAACTCCATCACAGCTCGTGCTGTACTTTAGCAGCTCCTGAAAATAGAAATAGGAGAGCACGTGTTTGCACTTGAACAAAGCAGGTTTTTCCACCTTGCCCAAAGTTTCCAGCGCCCAGAAGTGACCTACACTGAGTTTCTTTTTTCATGTCCCTGGAAAAAGGCTCCCTCTAAAGCACAGTCAGTATGAGGTGTGGAACAGCCAGTGAGGGATGGCCTGTATTTAATGTGCTTCCTTGAGGATGCTGTCAGCACAGAGCAGCATCACATCCTTCTGATTCCTTTGAGTTGTGCTTTCCTGCCTGGTAAGATATGGCAAATAAGGCTGGGGCATTTCAGTAGTGCCAACATGCCCTCAAAGGACTTGCAGCAGATGACTGTCTTCAGACTGGCAGACACAAGGAACAGAATTTAGAAAATCCAGAGCCTTTCAGGTCAGTAAATGGAAGACAGCATTTCACCACTGAGATAAAATTGGTTTCATTTCAGTTCTCCTGTGCCCACCTACAGCTGCATGTATACTCATTCAAGAGGCTGGAAGGAGGTTCAAAAGCTACTACCCAAGCGTTACTCCTGCCTTACAAAGTGAGAATAATTGCACTGCCCTGCCTCAGGTGGGGGACACAAGAATAAATGCATTAAAGATTACAGGTGCTATCAACACCTGAGGAGAAGAGATGCAACAATTCATATCATTCATCAGAGTCTCATGCTCATCTCTAGCTCGGTTTTCTTACAAGTGCTTCTGTAATTCTGCATCTCTGGACAGATTCAAACAGTCTTTCTCTCCTTAGAAACGGCCTGTTACAAGCACCTGTTCCTTTTTCAGGTATGTGAACATTCATCTTCACTGAAAGTCACTTCAGGAGAGGCCAAGATAGGCAATATGTCATCCAAAGCTTGGTGCTGATTCACAGGTAACCTTTAATTGAAAAATAAACCAAATCTAATCTATCTGCTGATGGCCTTTGGAAGCAGAAGATGAAATACCTTCAGAAGTAGCTGGTACTTTGTCAGGCGCTGCACTGGTTTGAGCAGATAGGAATCCAGCCCCAGTTTGTGCTCTAATTTTCTTTGGCATTCCTGCAACACACAAGTCAGACCAAGTCAGTTTTGCACCATCTGTAAGTAGATATCCCAACAGCACAGCCATGGGGTTGGATGACTTCAAAGGTTTCATGTCCAAGGGTTGAATGGCACCCACAACTAAAGCAATATTATAATAACATGCAAATTAACAGTGAGTGCATCTGTACTCCTGGGGTATGAGAAACGCCAACATCTCTTTTTGTGAGCATTCTGCACACCATGCTAAACAAAATGCAGAACTGTGGGCTGCTGAGGAGGCTGCTAGGACAAGGGAGTGTCCCAGGTGTGCCTGCCTGGGTGGAAGCAGCAGCTCACCTGGAAGAAGGAGCTTTCAGAGCACTGCCTCCACAGGGACTCGGAGCGGGGCTTGTTCTGGCAGTACTTCTCATACATCTGGAAATCCTCCCGCTGCAAGGCAAGCCAAGGGGCAGGTCACCCTCAGGGACCCAATCCTGCCAGGCAGCAGCTCAGGTCAGCACCCAGGCTGTGTGCTTTCACCTCTGCTGCCAGCTTTCCTGTCTGCAAGTGACAGTCTGGGTGAAAAAAGCACAGCTGGGATCACAGCTGGGGCACCACGGCTGCTCTGCCATCTCTGCTGGCCACACACGGCCACTGCTGGCCTGGCTGCTGGTCCTGAGGGCCACGAGCCTCTCACCCAGCAACATAACTGAGGAGCTGCAGAGTGTGAGAAGCCAGGAGAAACCCTGGCCGTGGAGTCTGCTCTACATGTGACAATGATTCACCCACCCTGTCTAGGAAACAGCAGCCCACTCTCTCGGGTGCTCCCAGGCAGTTTTCCAGACTGTGCAGGAAAATCCTGCAAGAGATGGGAGAAGGGACAAGAGCACAGCAGTGAGCAGGGTGAGGCTGGGTATTCAGCACTCCAGGGATCAGCCTGTGAAAGGGGAAGAGAGCAGCACCATACTTGTTGTGGAAGTCATAGATCTCGGGCATGTTTCCAAAGAGAACGTCCTTCCTGTTCCTCAGCACGGGGGGCAGCAGGATGAGCATGGCAGGGTTATCCATCTCAGCTCTGTAGCCCTGCCAGATGAAAAAAGGCCCACACTCAGCTGCCATCTCCTCAAAGGCAGGTGAAAAGGGGACATGAACAGACTTTCAATATGATCTCTCTGTTTCTAAGTGCAATATCTCTTTTATTCCCTGTTTTTTGGTCTCTGAATCCCTGACTTCAGTCCCTGGGCACGGGGGGTTGTGGTCCAGAAGGGAATGGTGTGGGACAGCTCCTGTGGGGCTGGCAGCACCGCAGAGATGCTCCCAGTTCTCCAAAGGTAAATCAGCCTGGCTGCAGGAGAGGAGCCACGTGGGGAGAACAGGGGACACAGAGGGGCAAGGGGGTGCGTGTGTGTGAGTGGGACTGTGTGACACTGTGTGACACTGTGTGAGCAGCCTCACACAGCCCCAGCAGAGCCCCTGCAGGAGAGCTGCAAACCAGAGACAAGAGATCAGATCAAACATCCAGGGGCTCTGTGCTCCTGCACAGGATGTGCTGAGCTCTGGGTGCTGCTCTCCTCAGTGCTCCAGGGATTCTGGGCTCTGTGGCTCCACCTGCCCCCGACAGCACAGGCTCCCAAACTGGGGAGGGCTGGAAGGGACAACACTGAAATACAAACTGTGGGGTGGAACCAGGAAATAATGTAAAGCTCCCCAAAGTAACAGCCCATCACTGCACCAGATATGGCAAATGTGCTGACTGCAGTGCAGGGAGCAGGCACAGCCAGAGCTCAGCACCAGCAGTGCAAAGAGGCCCCAAGAATGGCACCAGGCACAGCTCAGGCTGGCCCTGCTGGTCACCAGGGGCTGCACAGGACTGAGGCCCTTCTAACATGGGCAGCAAAAATGTGTTCAATATGTGCAGCACATCTCCCCTGGCTTTCCAAACTAATCTCTCACACTCACTGTGCTTGGAATCAATATTCCTCATACCAAGCAGGCATTTTGTAGTTGATTAAGGATGCAATAGATGATAACTATCTGGAAAATTAAGTCATTTTTATTTAAGGCCAGCAAGCAGGCTCCCCTCTTTAAAGGAAATACTATTTTCAGAAAACTGAAGTCTATCTGTCCATTTTTCTCTATCCAGACTCGATGTGCACAGCAATAAATCTGTGTACCTGCCAACTGCTTCATCACAGAGTGTGGTTTAACAAAAAACCCAATCAGTGCAGGGAAACTACTGCAGCCACTACCTGCAGTCCAACAGATTTACATCCTGCTTGCTCCTGGGTGGGAGCTGTTTAACACCCAGCTTGTTTTGGCCATCAGCAGGAGTTGTTTTGGAATAAAGTACTAATGTCTAAAACGACAGTATGAGAAATCATTATCTGCTTTCTAAAGCAATGTGCTTCATACAGTCACGATTTCACAGTATTGAGACAGGATTCTCCCAAGGATAAAACACAAGCTGCTTCCTTTTGTCTCCTAAAGGTAAAGGAAATCAGGGAACAGTCAAGAGAAACAGCTTTTTGTATATTTTACAGGCACTGCACTAATTACCAGTGCTTTTGTGTACAAACAGAAGGATTCTCCTTCACTGTGGATGAAAAGCTCATCCTGACACCAACTGTTCCTGCAGATGCCTCCAACAAAGAAAACCTAAGGAGCAAAGTTGAGCATTTATGACTAGATTGGGATGTGACAGTCTGGTGGAAGCCTGCCCTGTCCCACCTTGGCTCAGTCTGACAGGCTGGCAGGTGCCCTTTTTACAAGGAATGAGAACCTGCACAAGTCACTCACCGTCAGAACAGTGAAGAGCTCCTCCACATACACTCTCTCTGTTTCTATAAGCTCATTTATGACATGGCTAAAATGGAAAAGAAATAGAAGTGTATTATTTAATGTCTACAAAAGGCCCCACAGGTGATCAGTGCAGTTCAAGGAGCCCAAAACTTTGTGTTTAATAACCAAGAGGTAAGAGCAGAGGAGATGGCACCTGGGTCAGGCTGCAGGAACTCAGGGATGGGGCAAGGATTGGCCAGAAACAAACATCCTTTTAGGTGGTGTCAAGGGAGTGAGTGCTTACCCTTTCAGCACATCCAAGCTGTCCTCACTGTCTGAAATGAAGTACTGCAAGGAATTCCTCTTCTCCTGGTAGTCGTGCATGACTTCGATCTGGAAGGAGATGGATGCACTGGGCAGGGCTGCAGAGCCTGCAGGAGCAGCAGCCCAGCCCTGGTGCAGCCAGGAAACCCCTGGGGAAGGATGGAAGGTGCTTCCTTATCAGAACCCCTGGGCAGTAAACCTCAGGAGGGAATAACATGTAATGGGAATAACAAAACTTCCCAGAAATGACTCTGCTACATAAATCTGAAAATGCTGGAAAATAACTGATTAGTGAAGAGGCCAGAGAAGAGTTTCCACAGGGGAAATGCCTGTGCATGGGGATATTTCCTAATACACACCTCTGTTATGTAAGAAATAACTTCAGGGAACAACACACAGCAAATAGGTGTCTGGATATTGTAAAATCAGTCAAGCCAGAGCTCAGGTGTTGGACTAATCCAACCAAACCACACGCCTGGTTTGGGTTTGCTTGAGTTTTTAAAAGGCAAAAGAAAAAAGAAAATAAAGAGAGCATCTCCAAATCCAAAGTACACTCAATCTTTAGAGCAGTTTCACTTTTTCCATAAAACCAACTCAGATTCCATGAATAATTTTTACCTTGCGAGAACTTGGAGTTTTTCTTGAAGTTTTCTTCCCAGGGAGAGAGAGATCAAATGAAAATTTCAAACTGGAATTAAAATCTACACCTTGGATAGAAAAAAGAATTACATAATGTACATCTATAGTGAAGGGGATTCTTCAGACAGAAACTAATAAGTCAGGAAGAAAAATGAGATACACTTTAAGAATAAATAATTAGTTAGCTAGTACTAACAGCAAACTGACAAAATAAAGGGTATTTATCCCAAACAATACTGATTCCACATAGCACATCCCACGGTCATAAAGGCCATAAAGTACAAATATTTAGAAAAAACAAAATGTTCACCAAGGGAACACAGTAATCAAAACCTAACAAAGTCTCTGAAGCCTGAGCATATGATAACAACAAGAATAATAAAAGCAAATAAACTACAAAAAAGAACACCCCCTGCTAGGACACTGTTTTAAAGTCCTTTTATGAACGTAGGGCAAGATGCTCAGCTGCAATAAATTTTCTCCATCTTGCACAAATTTGTTGATATTGTCAGTAAATAACTACGAGCTGCAATTGAGCCACAGAGGTAAACTGGAAGCTCAAAAATAAAGCATCAATCCCTCCAGTGAGCTGTGTGACACCATTCAAACACTCTGCAAGAAGATGTGGGGATGTGGAGAGAGCCAGAGGAGGCCACAGGGGCTCTGGGGGCACCCAGGTGTGGGGAGCCCCTGTGCAGCTGGGGCTGCTGATCACAGCCTGGCCCTGCAGTGCCACAGAGAGCTCTGCCTGCTGCAGACACACCCAAGGTGGCCATGGCTGGGGCACCACACCTGGGAGCACCCAAAGGGCTGAGGATTGCCAGTGGCCCTGCTCAGAGACTGCCCTGGGAGCATTTGCAGCTGGAGGGGACACGGGCACGCTTCTCTTGCAAGAGGGACTCTGCTCCAGCACTCGGGCCCTGCCACAGCCTGCAGTGCCACTTCTGCACATCCCACTACACCTGAGGGCTCAGGGTGGGATAGATTTACTCTTCCCCACCCCCAAGAAAATGGTTTAAACATTAGAACCACATTTCTCAGACAGGCTTCGAATCCAGGCCGAAGATAAAAGAGGAAACATCTGTCCTCAGACAGAGACAGAAGGGGGGAATGGGGCACAGAAACATAAGGAAGAAAGGAAAAGAGGACAAAATGATGTGCTCAGAGTTGGTTTGGTTTCAAGCCCCACCATAAAACCCATCCATCTGAAAGCACTCCCAGCAGAGCTCAGCGTGTGCCTTTGACACTGCCCATCAGCCAGCAGGCTGCAGCAGTTTGATGTGTGCCATCAAACAGACTCTATTCACAAGCTCTCTTGTCATGATCTCTCCAAAGAGGAGCCTTTTGTCTTTCCCACACTTGATCATTGCTTTCAGGAAGAGGATTAATGCAGCACACCTGTGCTTTGCAGGTGACCCAGTGCCTCTGCCAGAAAAACTTGTGTCCCATAAAGGCATGAAAAAAGTCCAGCTGGGTGATGGTGATCTCACAACATCCACAGAGATGGCCACCCATTTACCTTACTCTTTAGGGCAATAGTTTGTGTTTGACCATTTCCTCTTTCTAGAAAGCTGGAAAAGCTTGCTAGGTAAAATGGGCAATGCTCTAGTTTGGAGATTCGGAGCTTTTACTGATTGAGGAAAGGGCTTCAGAAGGTAATGTGCTTTGGAGAGGGTGGCATCAGCCTGGGAAGAGGAAATGTGGGATTTATTTGCTGCACTGGCCTGCATCTTGAGGAGCTTAATTTCCCTCATTGCATCCAGCTTCATTCCCACCCCTCCACTTGGCTATTTCCATTTCTCATTCCCTGAACTGAAGCTGCTTTTGCTTCTGTATGACACCTGCTACAACTCACCATAACCAATATTTGTTAATTCATCATAAAAACCTTGTGTTAAAACACAAATGTTTAATTGCTTTTATGCAGTCAGATCACTGACTTTAATATTCTGACACAATTTAGCAAGCCCCTGGTTGAAAATACATGGCTGTTACTTTGGAATCTCCTTTAATTCTGCCTGATACACTCAGGGCTGCCAAGGATGAAAGTTTTATTGTTATCATTTAAAGCTAACATGGTGCCACATCCCATTACCAAAACTAAGGCAGAACATTCAGTGACCTCAGTTCAATGAGAATTTGTAACTTTATGGGCATTAATTATTCCACAATTGGGATTTAGGGAAGACACCCTGAAGGAATCAAAAGGAGTTAAGCATCCAGCTCATTTCTGTTCATGAGATTTGAGCTCCTCATTTCTCCAAGCTCCTTTGCAAACATCAGTCTAACTTTATGTCAGTTCCAGCTCAAGACAGCCACAGAGAATAGGCAAGCTAATAAATTGATAAACCCTGCTCTTTTTCCCCTGTAGCATTAACTCACCAGTTTCCAGCCCAGCAGGATGCCAGTAACTGGAGGTGTGCACTACTTACAGCTCTTTTCTCACTGAGTGGGAAGTGGAAATAAATAACTAGTAACCACCTTCATCCTTCACACAGGTATGGGAGCACAAACACTGGAAAGTTAATAAATCACCTGATATATATTTAACACTCTCCAATAACTCTCTATCTGCCAGCAAGGTCTAGTTAGCTTCTCAAAACCATCCTAAGCCTTACTCCTCCTGCCTCAAAGCAAAGTTACCAGCTGAAAATCCCTAACTCCACAACATTTTACCGTGCTTAGGAGAGAATAAGGGTGACTTGGCGCGGGGGGGGTTCTCTGGCCGAGGAGCCACGAGCTGCACGGGCCGCACGTGTTTGTCCAGCAGCCTCCTGAAGCACGACTGCCTGTTCTCAAACATGCTGCGCACGTTCTCCAGCTTCACCTGCACCGACTGGATCTGGCACTGCAGAGAGCCCAGGAGAGCCACAGTCACCACCCAGCTGCCCCCTGAGCAGGGCACAGGGCTGCCAAGGCGACAGCAGCGCCCCAACCCCGCTCCTCTCTCCTGTAACCAGGAACGGGGGGCCTCGCTTACCTTCAACTCAGATGTTAAGACCGACTCAAAATCGTAGTGTAGGGCTTGGGGATCGTGGTTTAAGTAGGATGAAGAGCTTTCAAGAAATCTTTCAATGTCCTGGAGTGCTTTCTGAGCGCCTTCTTTAGACTGGCACTTGTCCATCTGCTGGTTGGCGAGCAGGTAGGCACCCTCATCACAGCACTGCAGAGCCTGGGGGCAGCACAGGCAGTGAGACCCTCCAGGCACCTCCACTGCCACGAGGTTCCCATGAGAACATCGCTGTCTGGATCTGGATGCAGCCACACAGCACTCCCAAAGAGCCCAGCACTTGCTGTGGTTTCATTAGAAAGCACAAAGCCACATTTTTTCTGGAAGGTGACTGCAGTCCTCAACAGACCCAGCCAAGCTGTACCTGGCTAAAATCAGTGGTGTACCTGGCTAAAATCAGTGGTGTACCTGCCATGGAGGTGCCAGTGCACAGCTGACCCCAGGGATAAGCAGTGTTTATTTCTCCAGCTGGGAAAGCTGAAGTGGGCACTTTGGAGCTTACAGGGAGGGTGGGAAGCTCCTTGAGGCTCAGTGCAGACCTGAACTGGAGCTCGCAGGCACTCACACACTGAGGCGTGCACAGGGGTGAGAGGATGCTCCTGCCAAGAGCAACAGAGAATTTCCAGTGCTGTGAACGGGACAGGAGACATGGAGAGCAGGACCATGCTGTGCTCCAGCACAGCCCCAGACCCCAGGCACCAACCAGGCCTGCAAGGAGCCCAGGACAGGCCCCTGTCCTGCAGCTGAGAGGCTGCCAAGGAACTGTGTCCCACAGATCAGCACAATGCTGGAGTGGAGCACACAGAGAGGAAAAAGGAGCTCCCCAGTTCCCTGAAACAGGGAAATGGAACAGGGTCAAAATTCACTGTTTCTCTTAATTGGCCTCAAGCACATTACAGCCGTGTGCCTTCTGGCCTAATTAGCCTGAATTTCCCATAATGAATATTTGATGCTGATTAAGATATCAAAGAGTGTTGGAGCCACATGACTCCACTTCCACGCTAGCATACAGCAGCTGTGCCTATCTACCAATCTGTCACCTTATTTCACACTCAGCTATGTTCATTCCTAATAAATCACTCAGAAAAAAAGGGCTGGAGTTCATGTGAGAGCATCACCTCTGTCACACTGGGCAGGAAAACCTCCAAAGTCAATTAATACATGGATGAAGGATGAAAGCACCACCAAGAGCAGCAGCTGAGCTCGGTGTTCTGTGGGGATGCCCACCTCTTTCTGCTGCCTCACAGCACCAGCAGATACCTGTTTGCTGACTTCCCAGCCAAGGGAGGTGTGGCACTCCTCCAGCCTCTGGGGAACACTTCCCTACCATTAACTGTGAAGAAAAGCTGCAAACTTCAGGTGCTTCCAGCGAAGAAGAGAGGCTAACCCCATGGAGAAGCTAAGCAACCATCTCCTCAGAGCCCTGTGTCTCTGAGCTCTACCTGCTGAAGGCGGGTATGGAGGTCCAAGGTCTTCTGCAGGCGCATCTGCTTCCTCTTGCTGTGGTCGGCCAGGAGGTCGCAGTGGTGCCGCAGCTCGTTGCACTGCTGGCAGATCAGGTTCAGGGCGTAGTGGTGGTTGGCTGCCAGCTGGTGCCCGTGCAGGATCACCACCTGAGCCTTCCCTATCAGCTCCTGCAGGCAAAGGGAGAGCTGCACATGCACAGCAATGGTGCCAAGGTGCCCACACCCGGCACGGTGCCCTCCCACCTCACCAGAGCTCAGGCACTCTTGGAGATGGCTGCCATCAGGAGCAGCCAGCACGGGGGGTTTACACAGCTTAAAATGGTACCCCCCATCAGGGAAGAAAAACCTTTCTATCCATGCAGAGGATGAAGAAGAAAACAGCATTTCACCAAAGCAGCAAGGCTGAGAGTGCCTGCTGGCAGTGCATCACTGCCCCTCCAGGAACCACACCTGAACAAACTGCAGCTGATGGCCAGCTCAGGCCCACCATGCTCCCAAGCATCAAAGGCAATTGGAGTAGTTAAGGTTTATCCTGATGCCAAGAACACAGGATCTTTTCTGCACACCTCAGTCAGTGTAATGGTTCTGGTTTCTGCAGGGCTGGAGGAACTGGGATGGCTTTCCTGCTGCACCCTGCCTGCCTGGCTTTTTGATCCTCCTCCCTCTCTCCATAAACATTTCTTCCAAATGGCAGCAAGCCTCAGACCTTTCTCTAGAACTCTTCTCTTGTGTGCCCAGACCCTGGCCCAGGTGCCCAGCACATCCCTTTGCAAAGGTCACATCCTCAGCTGGGCTCCTGTAAATCATTTCACTCTTCTTTCCCCTGCATCTCTTAGTCTTCACCCATATGTTATGTTCAAGCCACAGACATGTCAGGATACAACTTTTTTTTGCAACTCCATGTGCCTGGTAACAAGTTTCTGCCTATTAGCATAGCTAAAGCACTTAAAATATAAATAATTCTTCTTCCAGCTCATTAAATCCCACGCCTCCCCCACGTTCAGATATTTATCTGTTCCGGATTTTCACGGTGGCTCGGCAATTTATTTTAACTCTGATAATTAAATACCCTGTTTCTGGCTTTCAGAGTGATCACAGCCCTGCTGCTCAGAGCAGAGACATGAAATCGATCCTCTCGGGCAGCACTTACCAACAAATTACAGATCCAGGTGATTTCAGCAAGCACCTCCTACCACAAATACAGAATGTGGCTCTTGTGTTTCATGAGTGCTGCTCCTGTGCAAGGTTATCTCACCTGAGCCATGCCATCGAAGTGTTCCAAGTCCTTGAGCCTCTGTTTCACCTGGGGCACGCTGTCCCCAGTGTCGGGCAGCTCCGCCTGCTGACCCATTAAAAATTCAATGGCATTCTTGACCTGGACACAAAGAAGAAGACTGCTGCAAAAGGACACAAAGCACAGGCAGGAAAGCAGTCTGAGCCCAAAATTAATCACACTTGAGCTAAGATTGCTAAATCCAATAATACAGCTAGTGTTCCAAGAACTAATTTCTAAATTCAAAGATGCTTCCATCAGCAAAACCCACACGACTGCAGGGCAGTGATACCTAAATTAGCTGTCAGGGAGGAAGCACAGCCGTCTCCCCAGGCTAGCCAGCCCTGCCACAGTCAGGAACAGCAGCATAAATTAAACACTCTCAAAATAAAAAGCATAAGAACTTCTGTCCATTAGATCTCCAACTCTCCCTTCTGCCAGTGGAAGCACATCTGATCCTACCTCTTGAAAACTTTGCTCAAACTTCCAGAGTTGTAAATATTGTTCCATTTTTAACTGGTGCTTTTCCCAGAAGCCATCAAAAGCAGTCTCCATCTCACGCAGCTGACCAAGCAACCTTGGGCACAGAAAAAGGACAAGATTGGGACAATTTGCAAACAGAGGACAAGCAGAGATGGACAAGACCTAGAGATCACTTACACAGGTCTTCTGGACCCAAGGTCTCAAAAGAAGTCAACAGACACGTACATGTGACTTGAGATGATCCCAGAGAGAGATTTAATGAAATCAGCACTGCAGAGGACGGCATCTGTGTGAAGCAGTTGCTGCTATCTCCATTTATCTGGGTAAAACCTGGGAGCCTGGCATGGGAGAGCCCTGCGTCTGCTCCACAGCCTCATCAGAACAGTGGGGATAAAGATCAGAGCAAGTCAAAATCATGAGAGAAGTCACCCAACAATCTGATGGACTGGAGCAAATTTCTGGGATCTCTGTCTTTGATAGGTGCCCTAAACAACACATCCACACCCAAATAATTTGAGTGTTTCCACTGAAGAGTCAGGGAAATTAGGAACACAGTGCACTCACCGATTCACCGTCTCCCAGTCCCCAGGCCTCTCTGGCTGCTGGTCCTGGCTGCATTCCCCTGAGTCTGGCTCTTCAAAACTGCTCAAAAGCAAGTTTCCCTCTTTTGTGACTGCTGTGATATCTTCCTGTATGACACAAAACATTTCTCATTCAGGCTACTTATTGTGAGGTAAGGATGAGCCATTTTGTGTTTCTCCTGCCTGAGTTTCCCTGTATGAAACAAAGCAGCAACACCCAACAGACCAAAGGACTCCCATCAGATGTTTCAGTCCTCTTAACATGGAATTAGCCCCTGGAGCTGCACGAGGCTGAGCCATGGACGGGGCACCAGGCTGGGTGGAAACTGCCACACATGAATACACCAGGCCACAGAATGAGTCAGGAGGCCAGCACTGCTCCAGCTCTCTCCTGATGAGCAGGTGGTGCTGGTGTGAGACATCTGTCCACAAGTTCATGTCTCTAAGCAAGACCTTCCACAGCTTGAAGGCTGTGCTCCTCCATCAGGGTCAGCAGAGGAGGCTGTAAGAGGAGCATCCCAAAGGGGGACAAAGCCAGGACTGAGCCCACTCAGCACAGCCTCTACACATGAAGCCAACACTCCCAATAAAACCTCTCTTAGGGGAAATTTAAACCCTTGGGTCCTCATCAGCATCAGCTGAGGTGCTTTGTGCTGGCTGGGCTCAGCCCCAAAGCAAACATGTGCATTGAGTCAACTATTTTCAGGAAAAAGAGGCCAAGCACAGAAAGGAGGAGGGAGAAAACACAGGTAGCTGATGAACTGAGGGGGAAGAGGCCCTGAAGGAGTGACCTGTGTATGGTTCCACTGGAGAGCCTGGTCCTGGAGGAGGGAGAGCCCATCCTAGGAGATGGCCAGGTTTCCATTGCAAGAGAAACAATGGCAAAATCTCTTCAGGGAGAAGATTCAGAAAGCCCAGACTTGGTTCAATGTCTGCCTGCCCCAGCCAGCTCACAGCAGCCCAAACACAACACCAGCCTCAGGGCAGCAGCCCAGGAGCAGGACACAGCTGCAGGAACCTCCCCTCTCCACACAGTGCCCAGGGCCAGCCTGCAGCCCTGTCACTGAAACACCCTGGAGATGAGCACAGGGCAAAAACCCCATCTCCTTCTGACACTGCCCCAGGCAGGAGACTCAGCAGAGAAATGATGCAGCACGTTTTGGACTGCAGAGGGCTGTTATTTATCCTCTCACCCCTCACTCTGCAGAGACCCATGTTCCTCCTTTGATCCAAAGCCACTCATTAGCCATAAAGCAAAGTGGCCTGACTGTCAAACAGGTGGTAACTTGACTTTTTCTGTTCAGTATATCACTGGGGTTAATTTCTTAGTTACTCTGTGTAATTAATTTCTGTCATTTTTTCATTGTGCTTGATGCCAGTTTCTGCTCAGCATCACAGCTACATAAATTATTCTGATTTACTCAGTATTTGAATTCAGGAATCAACTGTACCAGTCCTGGGGTTGTCATGAGAGAGACAAGCAGCTCATGTCTTGCTGTCACCACAATCTGTGCACAGTTTCTCATCTGCCTTTGTGTTTCATGGTCTTAGAAGGAACAAAAGAAAAAAGCCAACAGGCCTCACTTCAGACAAAAGCCAACTAGTGGTTTTGATATCTGAAATTAATAGATGAGGAATTAAAAGCAACAGATGGCTTGCACTGAGTGCTGCTGTGCTTTCTACGCAAATGAAAACGCATGATGTGTTTTATTTCTCCACAGAGACAAGTGGGCATTGCTGACTGGTTTATACACTGCTGACCACACTGTGCAGCTGCTATCTGCCCCTGCACTGTGGCCACGGTCCTGAGCACAAAGCTGAAGTCACTGAGTCATCTTGCAATAGATGTAGCTGCTATTTCATATTACTCTCTTCATTTTCAGAGATGAGGCCCATTGACAGTATCTACAGTGATACTTTCTAAACATGCACACATGTATTTATGCCTACACACAGACCAACTTGGATGACATTTTCAGTATTTCTTAGAGGCAGCTTTCTGGGAACTCGCTGTTACATGAATGACAAATGATTATAAATTAAAATAGATACAATTCTTTGACTTAGGTAAATGAAACCTGTCACAAAGCAAAGGAGCTCATTCTTCAGCCTCACAGAACAACTATGAATACAGTGATTGCTTCTGAAGGGAGGGTTTGGGGCCTGTGCTGCTCCCTGGAAGGTGCAGGAGCACCGAAGACAACAGGCTGATAAAGCAGCAGCTGGCTGCACTGAACCTTTCACTGATAATATTAATCACAATCACAAAGAGTTGACAAAAAGTGTAAATATTCAAGAAACAAATGTTGTTTAAGACAAAACCTGAAGGCTCCCATGAAGACAGGGATCACATCGTGGATGCTCTGTACCCTGTGCTCACACAGAAATCTTCACCTTGCATGCTCTCCAGCACAGTTCCCTTAAGTGCCCCCAGGGAAGATGCACCAGGCAGAGGGACCCGGGGCAGACCACCCCTCCAGACCTGCTGATGAACTCTGCCTGCAGCTTTCTGCAGCCAAGGGGGTGAGGCAGAGGGGCTCCCAGCTGGGGACAGGAACAGGCAGGTGACAGAGCCTCCCCTGGGCCTGCTGGCAGCCAGATGTGCGAGCCCACAGGAGGAGCAGGCTGCAGCCAGCCACTGTGCAGGCAGGAGGGATGGCAGCTCAGACACTGCTGGGTGCAGGCAGGGTGACCTGGCAGCTCAGACACTGCTGGGTGCAGGCAGGGTGACCTGGCAGCTCAGACACTGCTGGGTGCAGGCAGGGTGACCTGCTCGCTGCATGGCACAGGTGAGGGACACAGAACAGCCAGGCTGTGCTCTGCCTTGTCTGACAGCATGCACACAGGAGGGAGGGAGGGAGGGAGCAGGGGACACCAACCAAACACGAACACCAACCAAACAGGGACACCAACCAAACAGGGACACCAACCAAACAAGGGACACCAACCAAACAAGAGACACCAACCAAACAGGAACACCAACCAAACAGGGGTCACCAACCAAACAGGGGACACCAACCAAAGAGGGGACACCAACCAAACAGGGGACACCAACCACACAGGGAGCCCCTCCCAGACGGGCAGCAGAGCCCCAGCAGCCCGCTGGCCATGGCACAGTGCTGTGCTGAGCCGTACCTTGAGCTGGCAGTACCTCTCGGTGCGCAGGGCCAGCAGGCGCTCGATGGAGTACATGTCCTCGGGCAGCTCTGCCTCCGCCAGCTCCGTGCCGAAGCACTGCAGCATCTGGGCAATCTCCTTCACAGTCAGGGCAAAGCTCTCTATGGCCTGCAGGG
>VYZP01035365.1:0-22011 GCA_013400635.1 Hypocryptadius cinnamomeus | reverse complement strand
CGGGAACGGGAACGGAGCATCCCAGAGCCCCCGGACAGACCCCGGGAACGGGAACGGGAACGGGAACGGAGCATCCCAGAGCCCCCGGACAGACCCCGGGAACGGGAACGGAGCATCCCAGAGCCCCCGGACAGACCCCGGGAACGGGGAACTCCAGAGCCCCTGGGTACCGGGAATAGCCCGGGAACGGAGCATCCTAGAGTCCCCGGACAGACCCCGGGAACGGGGAACCCCAGAGCCCCCGGACAGACCCCGGGAACGGGAACCCCAGTGACCCCGGGTACCGGGAACAGCCAGGGAACGGAGCATCCCAGAGCCCCGGACAGACCCCGGGAACGGGAACAGGGAACTCCAGAGCCCCCGGGTACCAGGAACAGCCAGGGAACGGAGCATCCCAGAGCCCCCGGACAGACCCCGGGAACGGGGAACTCCAGAGCCCCCGGGTACCGGGAATAGCCAGGGAATGGAGCATCCCAGAGCCCCAGATAGACCCCAGGTACCGGGAACAGGGAATCCCAGTGACCCCAGACAGACCCCAGGAATGGGGAACCCCAGTGACCCCGGGTACTGGGAACAGCCCACGACTGGAGCATCCCAGAGCTGTTCCTGGACAGACCTCCACAGGTCACCCCAGACCTCCACAGGTCACCCCCAAGACAACGGGATGCTGTCCAGCTCTGGAAAGAAACTCTGTTTTCCCTCATAAAGACCCCAAAGGGAAGGATTCTGTTTGGATCGTTCCCCAAACAAAACTTTGGGTGTGAACAGCCAAAAAACTGTTCAGTTTTAACACAAAAATAACAAAACACACCACAGACGAGCCACAGTGTGCCTCTCTTTTTATTCTTTATTTTACAGTTCACAATAGAAACCTACTGATAAATGACACAGTTCACTGATCCTGGCGTTTGAGGGGTTTCACTGCCTCGGAGTGGGGACCCATGTCATCCCAGGAAGGTGGCAGGAGGTGCCACCAAGGCCACCCGAGGAGCCCTCCTTCGCGGGGGAGGTTAACAGGCAGCAGGGATGACCCCCTAAAACCACACTTCAAATGGAAGAATATACTGCACATCATCTCGAGGTGACTTTAGAGACTTGCAAATGTTCTTGGGGGAAAAAGAAAAACAACTTCCAGGGCTGCAGGGCTGCCAGGTTGTATTTGCAGGGAGCAACACCCCAGACAAACCCTTTGTCAAGGTTCTGCATCTTAAGCAATTCTCTCCAAATCCTCCTTTTACAGCACAGGGAGATGTAAAGGCCCTCCTCAGCCACACATTTCAACATCTGCTGAACTTTGCACACAGTTGCTGCCACAATTCCATGTTTCACCACTGCTGCCCACATCCTTGCTCAGCTTTTTCCTCCCCAGAAGTTCCTAATTTCTCAACTTTTGCTTTTTTTCGGCCTCTTTAGTAGTTCAACCACCTTCTCCTAAAGATGGCACACACTGCCCAGGGCATCTGCTGGCACCACCTTGGCATCCTGGAGGAGGGCAGTGCAAGGCTTCCCAAGGGGCAGGGATTTCACTCACAATAAATTAAAAAGCCAAATCCAGGTGCACTTGTCAGTAGAAACTGTTGACAGGTGAGGAATGGACAGAACACACCATGTGTTAATAAAGAGGAAAAAAAGGGGCAAATTGCCTTTTGTTTTTGCCATCATGAAAGGAACAGTTTTCTCCTTGTATCCTCCTACAGCTGCTCACCTTTGGCACAAGGAATTCTAGGTATCACAAGGTTTAATTCATAATAATACTTCAATATCAACACTCAGCACTTACACAGCGCCTCTCAAAGTGCTTTACAAAAGCTTGTGAGTCCTCACAACACCCCTGTGAGGTAGGTGAGTGTTATTATCCCCATTTTCCAGATGGGGAAACTGAGGCAGAGAGGTAAAGTGACTTGCCCAAGGCTGTACAGGGAGCTGAACTCGTGTCTTGGTGGCCCAGCTCTGGTCTCCCTTGTGCAGGGCTAACACAGATGAACTCCCAGGGCTCTCCTGGTGTAAGCCAAACAATCCAACCCCAATTTCCCAGGCTCTCCATCCTCTGCTCCGACCCACTGACCATCCCTGACCCTCTGGAGCCCAGCAGGGGCTGGACAGGGTCTGCAGTCTTAAGGCAACATGTCCAAGAGCTCCACGGAGAGCTGGACACACACAGACCTCCCTGCAGAGGGTCTCCAGACAACTCCAGCTCTGCTTTGGGGCCAATTCTCTTCTCCCTCAACTCAGAGTAAACCCAGAGCCTAACACTGGGGCTGCACCAACACGAGATCTCAGCCAGACCCTTCACCTGCTGCTTTCTGTGGCCAAAATGCTCCTGCAAATCTCTCCTCGTTCTGGACACCTTCGGCACGGCTCGTTCCACTCCATCTCTCTCTCTCTCTCTCTCTCAGAGTTTGTGTCTCTACATAAAAATAAACTTCCACCATTCCCAGCTCCTCAGCACCAGCATTTCAACAGCACCAGAGCAATCCACATTTCCAGAAAAGTGTCAATGCATGCAAATATCACATACAGAACATCGAGAGTGCTGGGAGATGATACCAAGGATAGAGGTGGTCACAAGACAGCACACATTTAGTTTTTATTAAAAATACCAAACAACTCACTCTTACTGTAACTATGCCACTTAGATTATCATCCTAACCTGCACAGGGACAGGTGCTTTTCCTCCAACTATTTACCTACCTAGAAAAAAAGAGAAATATCAAGCACACACATTTATACTTCCTCAAACTTGGCAGGCATGAGTCATGTGAAGGGGAAAGGAGGGCTGGGGGAGGTTGTACACTGGGGTTAGGGCAGTGGAGTACAAAAGAAATGGAAAATATCACATGCATCACCACCATCAGTAATCAACCTGATGAAATAAACTCAGAGTATTAGATGGATTCATGTATGACATCCACTGAAAATCTCAAACCCTAAGCACACTGAAGCTGGCAAACATCTTGTGCCACTTCACCTAGGTCCACACACAGCATCAGCAACTAAGATCAAACAAACCTTGAAAAGAAAGCAAAATGAAGAATAAACCAGCCTGGAGACAAACAATCTTCCACAAACCACTTCCCTGCATTATTTTCAAATACATTTTTACTCGTAAGCAGTTTCAGAAAGGAGTGGGGGAGAAAGAGACCCACTACGAGTTTGTGGCTCTTTTTTTTTTTTTTTTCAAACTGGCTCAGCACCAGCACCAGCTCAGAGAGAGGGAGAGAAAAATAATTCTTCAAACATGATCCTTGGTACTTGATTAAAACGTTGCCAGCCAGCCGAGGGAAGCCTGGGCTGCCAGAGGGCTCCAGGTGGAGTGGGCACGGTGCTGCTCGTGGTCCTCCTCATCCTCCTGCCCTGCTAGGAGATCTGCTCCGTGGGCCTCATCTGTATATCCCCAATCTGCAAGAGACCAGCGTGGCATGGAACAGGAATTCTGCACTGGAATCCTGCACTGGAATCCTGCACTGGAGCCCTGCACTGGAGCCCTGCACTGGAGCCCTGCACTGGAGCCCTGCACTGGAGCCCTGCACTGGGCACTCCTCTGCTGCACCAGCCTGTGACCTGCGATGAGCCTGATTACCTGAGCTGGGAGGAGAGCAGAGCTGAAGGCACCTCTGCCTTCAGCAGGCAGCAAAATCTCAGACACACACAGGAAAGGTGCAGGATGCACCTGGTTACAGAGCCCAGGGCTCAAGGCTGCAGTTTGGCCCAGCTCCCAGAGCTGCCACAGGCAGGGTTTGATCTTTTTAAGGCAAGGAAAGCCAGTTTTCCCCAGGGATGCAGTGTCAGGGGACACGTCCTGCTCCAGGGAGCAGAGTCCACCCGAGACACTGAGAAGCTGTCTGATCAAAGTCTGCTCTCTCAACAGGAACTCTGCTCCTGCTCCTCCAGCCCAGAGCTGGCCAAGTATTCCTGCTTTCTCAGGAGGAGAGTCCCTCTGGCATCTCACACTGGGGGGAACAGGTCCAACACATCATTTGGCAACTGGCAGAAGCCAAGACTCTCAGCAAATCTCAGATGGCACCATCCAAAAGGGCAGAGTGCCCCTGTCCCTCACACCCCCCCTGCCTTGCACAGTCCTTTTCTGGGACCATGGAAGCACAGAATATCCCAAGTTGGAAAGGACCCACAATGATCATCCAGTCCAGCTCCTGGCACTGCACAGACACCCCAAAATCCCACCCTGAGAGCATTGTCCAAACACTCCTGGAGCTGTGGCAGCCTTGGGAATGTGCCCATTCCCTGGGGAGCCTGGGCAGTGCCCCAGCACCCTCTGGGGGAAGAATCAGAGCCAGCTCAGCCTTTGCTGGATCCACAGGGATGTGAAGAGCCCCAGCAGTGCCATCCCAGAGCAATCCCACACCCTGAGCAATCCCAGAGCCCCAGCAGTGCCATCCCAGAGCCCCAGCAGTGCCATCCCAGAGCCATCCCACACCCTGAGCAATCCCAGAGCCTCAGCAGTGCCATCCCAGAGCTGGAAGTGTAAACAAACATGATCCCTGCTAATCCCAGCGCAGGCTCCCTAAGCTCCCAGCTGATCCAGCAGCAGATCAGCCAGGCCAGGGCAGCCCTCAGCCCCCCCAGCCTCAGCCCCAGCTTACCTGTACATGAGGAGGGGCACTGAGGACATAGATGACAGCATTGGCCATGTCTTCAGCCTTGAGACACTGCAACGACAGCAAAGGGGCTCTGGGTCAAAGGGCACCCACAAAGCTCCCCACGAGATCCCTCCTCTCCTGCCCATCCTTGATGAGCTCTGGCAGTGTCACTGGGGCATGTCCAGGAGGTGCAAGCAAGCAGGAAATACCCAATGCATTGAAAATGTAACAAAGGATGTGTCTGGTGCTGATAATCCTTCGGTTGCTGTGGATAATCTCACTGCTGGCACAGGGACTCTGCCAGGTCAGGCAATGCCATCCATGTCAGGAATTCCCACAGGAAATCCCTTGCCACCTGCAGGACAGCACTTCTCCTTGTGCTGGCACCTCTGCTTGTCCCATCTTCTCTGCAATGAAGAAGTCACAGCCTGCAAAATGGCAAAGCTGACTGACACTTATTACAGAAGCATCAAAATAAAAGGAAAAATAGAAGGAGCTGGAAACTGAACCCAAATGAAAACCTACACAGTGTGTAAATACCAGTGGAAAATCTGAAGTTTGAGGGCTGAGATTGGAGAGCACTGGGCACTGTCTGGAACCATTAGCCAGGAGAAAGACTGTTCAATTATAATCAGAGCCACTTCCCTCTGCTTCCACTCCTCCAAGTCCTACCCGAATGCTCTCATAGGTTGCAGCAGCTCTCTCGGGGTCATTATCGTGAAGTTTAAAAGCAAATCCTGTTTCCACCAATCCTGGAGATATACACTGGAAAAAAGCAGAGCACATCCTAATAGGATTTGTAATTCCCCCTCAGTAAAAGAATTAAAAAAAAAAATAAATAAATTCATTTTTCTGTTATTCTCCTTTCCCACCCCTTTTTTAAGGGACCAGTTGAAGTGAGCACACCTTGCCTTACTGATTGCTGTGGCAGGTACCTCTGGTGGGTACTTCCCTCCTCACAGCCCAGAGGGACAGAGAAGCAAGGAAAAACATGGAAAAGCTCTGACTGAGCACCAACAGCCCAGCTAAGTGCCTCCTTCTATTGATGTGACCCCCCCCAAACAAGCAACTTCCCACTCTGTGCACCCCAAAAATCCCTTCCCAGACCTTCCGTGCCTGGGACAGAGCACCACAGGATTTCCTGACCATTCCCATTGTGCTGAGCCCCATTTTTGCATCCCCTTGGCTGCTCCCTGAAGGGCAGAGCTGTGCCCTGTGCTGGCAGCAGGGCAGGAGCCCTGGCACTCACCGTGGCTCGGATGTGGGTCCTGGCCTCGCGCAGCTCCTGCCGCAGCCCCTCGGTCAGCGCCGTCACCGCGTACTTGGTGGCACTGTAGAAATGCACCACGGACTGGGGCACCACGCTGTGCCCGTTCATGCTGGGGACAGAGCACAGGGGACGCTGCTGGCAGCTGGGAGGGACCCTGGGGACACTCAGAGCACCACAATAACCCACCAGGGGCTGGCACGGGGCTGCAGCGGGGACAGACACCACCGCAGGCTCCTCTGACACGGCCAAACCTCCCTGAGCAGCTCCAGAAATCAATTCAGCCCTGCCCCATCAGCAGGGGTTGGTATCACCCTTTGCTCCCTGGTTTGGGGTACCCTTTTCTCCTTGGTTTGAGCATCCTTTACTCCCTGGTTTGGGGTACCCTTTTCTCCCTGGTTTGGGGTATCTTTACTCCCTGGTTTGGGGGATCCTCTTCTCCCTGGTTTGGTCTTCCTCACTTTAGACCAGCAAAGATTAAGTTTGAAGTATCAACCACCACAATCCTTCAGCACCACATCAAGCACCATCAGCACCACAGCAAGCTTGAAGCTCCAGTGCTGAAATCCTTCCTGTAAGGCAGGGAGGAGGAGAAAGCCCCCATGGCTGACCCCACCAGGTGCTTAAATCCTCTCTGTGCTGCAGAGAAGAGCAGGAAGGCCCCCAGGCTGATCCCACAGCCCCCTTTGTTCACCTGTTAATGTTAATTATGTGCCCATCATCGATGTTTCTCTCCTTCATGGACTGATAGGCCTCCCGGGTGCAGATGCTCACAGCCATCACATTGACCTGAGGGGGGAGAAAAGAAGAAGAAATGAAGGCCAGCAGCCCTGCCTGGCACNATCCTTTTCTCCCTGGTTTGGGGTATCCTTTACTCCCTGGTTTGGGATATCCTTCTCTCCCTGGTTTGGGGGTATCTTTACTCCCTGGTTTGGGGGATCCTCTTCTCCCTGGTTTGGTCTTCCTCACTTTAGACCAGCAAAGATTAAGTTTGAAGTATCAACCACCACAATCCTTCAGCACCACATCAAGCACCATCAGCACCACAGCAAGCTTGAAGCTCCAGTGCTGAAATCCTTCCTGTAAGGCAGGGAGGAGGAGAAAGCCCCCATGGCTGACCCCACCAGGTGCTTAAATCCTCTCTGTGCTGCAGAGAAGAGCAGGAAGGCCCCCAGGCTGATCCCACAGCCCCCTTTGTTCACCTGTTAATGTTAATTATGTGCCCATCATCGATGTTTCTCTCCTTCATGGACTGATAGGCCTCCCGGGTGCAGATGCTCACAGCCATCACATTGACCTGAGGGGGGAGAAAAGAAGAAGAAATGAAGGCCAGCAGCCCTGCCTGGCACCCCTTGTGTGCCCAAAATCTGGGATATCAGTTCCAGTCCCTGTCCCCGGGCAATCCCCAGGAAAACCCAAAGAGGGAATCGCTCATCCTCACACCCCACAGCTGAGCTGGGGGCTGCGGCCACAGGGGCAGGGGGTGCTCAGACACCCAGAGAGAGCAGAAATAAACGGACTTGGTTGTTTTAGGGGCAGATGTGAGGGTAAAGCCCAAGGAAGAGAGAGCAAAGCCCCTCCCCAGAGCGGTTCTGCCCAGCACGGAGCACTCCAGGGCTTGGGCAGCTGGCAGGGCACTAACAGCAGGTAATTAGGTCAGCTCTTTAACGAGGAAATCCCCAGATCCTGCCTGTCAGAGCGCCAGCAGCTCACAGGAGACACCAGAAGAGCTCTCAGGCACAGGAAGCAAAGCTCCCTTGGTGCCACAGGGAACACCAGAGTGGGCAGCTCAGCCTGGGGGTGTGGAAGCCACCGACCTGTCACTGCCTGCTGACACTGCCTGAGCCCTAACTGGCAATTTAGCCAGTCCTTCAGGATGCAGGGCATTCCAGGCTCCTGCTCTTTGCACCAGCACTTCCCAGCGTGCCCTGGCTTGGTTAAACTCGGTCCTATCACCTGCACGAGCATTAATGCACAGCTGCCTCCAGCCTGTCCTGACCATAAACACAGAGCCAAAGCTGCTGGGAAGATAAAGAGAAGGAAATTCTCCCAGCTGGGATACAAAGGGCCCAGAGGTACTGATGAGCAGCAATCTCAGCAGCAGTGCTAACTGCTCAGGTGGCTGAGATTTGGAAGGGGTTTTGCTGAAGGCCTCCAGAAAGGATGTGGCCATCCCCTGGCAGGTCCTATCTAACAGTGTGTCACTTTGCCAGCTAAATGAGCAGCCCAGAAAGGTCTGAACACACTGCAGAGGGTGCAATCTGCAGGAAGAAGTGACTTTCTGATGAATCAGAAGGCAGGTGGAGCAGCAGGCACAAGGGCAGCGAGGGATGGAGATGGGAGAGGGCTGGGAATCATCACTGGGAAAATAAAGAACAAGAATGGGGCAGAATAACTGGGACTTGCTGGCACAAAAGGACAGGCAGGAGAGGGGTTTGGAAAGGGATGGAGCTGGGAGATGCAATTACTGAGCAGCACAAAGAGGAGTGGGGTCAGATCTTTGTCACTGCTTTTGTCTGGTCCTTATTCCCCATTCACTGCCAGAGGCCATCCCCGAGGGGTTTGTCTTGGCCAGAGATAAACGGGGCTTTAATCTGATCCTGGGAGGACCCAGGCAACACAAGTGCAGCCATCACCCCCACCCGAGTGCACTTTGGTCAGGCAGAGTCACTGCTGGGTACCTCACCATCACACCTGCAGCTGCAGAGATAAATCTTTAACCTGGGAATCCACCTGGGCTGTGCCAGGAAGAAAAGGAGCAGAGAAGGCAGCACAAGGGCCCCTCAGCACTGGAGTGAAGCCCAGAGCAGGCAGGGCACAGGCAGGATTGGGGATTCCACAGCAGGGGGGTCAGGGAAAGGCAGGAGTCACCCTGCAGCCTGAGCCAGGGCTTTGGGAAATGGATCTGGGCACCTGCTGGTGTAAAACCCTTCATGCCAAACAAACCCTGCCTCCCTCGCTGCCCCAGCCCACCAGGCAGCTCCTTTTTGGAGCAGCCACTCCCAACTGCCTCTCCAAAGGCCACCAGAGGGTAACATCACCCCAAAGTGACTCACAGAGCAGCCATCCCCAGCCTGGGCAAAGTTACAACATTTTGACAGCTCCTGGCAAAGCAAGATCCCAATCAACAGCCACATGGGAAAGTCCAGAGCCCTGTGATAAAACCCCACGGTACAACAAAACAACTGGCTGGAAGGCAGCTGAGCTGGGATGGCCTTTTCCCACCAGCACAGACTGGTTTTTGGGGTGAAATCCCATTTCAAAACGTGGAACAGGCACTGAGGAACCTAAAAACACACCTGGGAAATGAGCAAGTCCGTGTGACCCCGAGGCTGCTGCTACAAATACCCACAGCAGACATTTTTCTGCCTCATTCCAGTTTTAGGGAGCAAAGGCTCAAAGGTGCCTTGGCAGGGATGGCCAGCACACCTGGGCCCTGCTCAGGGCACAGGCAGCAGCTCTGTGACAGCCACCACGGTGCCACATTTCCCAGCAATTAACCAGCTCCAACTGCCAGACTAGAGAACACAAAAGATCCTGTTCCTGGAAGTGCTCAGCATTCCCCTTTCCCAGAATCAGCCTCTTCCAAGGCATCCAAAGGAGTGCCCCAGCTCCAGAGCACAGATGGAAGCACAGCTCACAGCAGACAGATCCCTGCACAGATGGTTTGGAAAAGCAAGCAGGACAGAGCCTGGCTTGTCAGTGAACAATGCCAAGAATCAAACCCATTCCCTGTCTAGAGGAGTGAGAGGATGTGTGCTGCAGCCCTCGGTGCCCTGAGCAGGGAAAATGGGAAGTTCAGCTTGAATTCCTGGCTGGAAAGGTCAGTGGGTAAGACATGAAGGAGCTGCTGCAGCCCCAGAGGCTCAGAGCGTGCACAGCAGCCAGCCCCAGCTCCTCCTGCACATCAGGACTTTGCTCCAGCCTCAGAAACCAGTGAGAAAGTGGGGGAAGCTGGGAACCAAGGGAGGAAGGGCTCAGAACCTGCCCGAGGTGACTCCTTCCCTCCTGCACCCACAGCAGATCTGCTGGCAGGCAAGGCAGGGCTCTGTGCTGCTGGAAAGCAGCACACCCCTCATTCCAAACAGCCTGGGGAGAAGCAGCTCCCACCCTGGGAATAAATACCAGACAACAAACAACCAGAACATTAGAAAAGGAGAGGAATAAGTCAATTATAACAGGGTTTTGACTGTTAGATGTATAGCAAGAAGGAAGATACTGAGAGGGGAATCTGGAAGGACACAGAGCCTCAAAGCTCATAAAAAATGCATGGAAGCAAAAATCAATTTACCAAAAAGGAAAAAAAAAAAGGCCTTTAATTTAAGGCCCTAATGCCTCCTAAATCGATGGGTGGATGGCTGTTGGGAAACTCTTCCCATCCTGCAGCCCAGAGGTGCCCTGGAACTCTCCCACAGCATCTCCCAGCACTCCAGGGAGGCTTGGGAAGAAGGCTCCCTGCTGCCACACAGCTCTGCAAAGCCCAGTGGCCCGTGGAAGGTGCTGGCAGCCCTCCCTGGGAGGGAAAGGGGCCTGGCCAGGGCTGTTCAGGGGTTGGGGTGCCCTGGCAGGGGGGGCTGGCCCTGCAGAGCCCCCCAGCCCTGCCACGGCGCCTGCAGACAGGGACACTGCCAGGGGACACTGCCAGGGGACACTGCCAGGGGACACTGCCAGGGGACACTGCCATGCAGCCACAAAGCAGGGGCACAGAACAAAAGGGAAAACCCCACTGAGCTGTTCCTACCCCTCAGCAGCAGCATGAAAAGCAAAGCCCAGCCTTGTCAGGCTGCCCAGGCCGGGGTGGGTGAAGCTTTGGGCTCTGGAGCATCCCAGGGCTGTGCCTTTATGTTGGAGAGGTTGTTCCACTAACACAGAAACCAGGAGCCAAGCCAGCAGCTGCTGGAGGATGCTGAGAGGGAAATATCTGCCAGCACAGGGGGAAAGCTGGGGTGTCTCAGGCTGCTCCAAGCAGTGAGAGCAGAGACAGCCATACAGATCATCCCTGGGAATAAAACATTCCCCCAGCCTGCTTTCCTAACCCTGCCCTTGTGGGGTCACCACCCTGCCTCTCCTCCCCCCACATGCCACCCCAAAGCAGCCCCCACAAGCAGGGGGACCCCACAGGCCCCCAAACTTCGAGCCACTGTAAACACCAACACTGGAGTGTCTCATACAGGACAATCCCACTCCAAAATCTTCCTCCCTAAAAGTGGTGGAAGGTGAGATAGTGGGAGCACTTCCAGCTGAGCAAAGGAAGGGAATATGGATTGTGGGGGCTGGGAAAAGCCACAAGTGCCCCCAAGCCTGCCCACCTGACAAAAACAAAGGAGCACGAGGGACATGCAGCATCCCTGAGGGATGCACACACGACACAGTCCCAGGGACCAGGACAGGGAGTTGCCAAGGCCCAGGTGACCCCAGGGCCTGGCTCACAGCCAGCCAGGGCTGGGCAGTGCTGGACAGCAGCTCAGCCTCAGCTACACTTCAGTTCATTTTCTTTAAAGCCTCCATGGCAACGGGAGATGCGGCTGTGCAGTGACCCGGCTGGACAGCCCACAAAAGCCTGCCTGGGCACACAAAGCTGGGCTCAGCTCGCTTTGGCTGCAGCCACAGCAGCCAGCAGTCGGGCCAAAATCCTAACAAGAACTTAATTAGGCAGGATATGGCAGCTCTTGCCCTGGCAGCAGGAGTCTGAAGGCTCAGAGTGCTCCTCTGCTTCGCTTTACACGGCCCCAGAGCACGGGAACAGCCAGGGGAGCTGGCACCTCTCAGCTGACTCCACTGCTGGACACAGTGGCCCTGAGCCTTCAAACAGCTTTTCAGACATCTCCTTCCCTTCACCAGGACAAGCTCCCAGAGCTGCTGGAGGTGCCACAAGGGTTGCTCCCAGCCATGAGTTCCATTCCTGTTCCTGCGAGGAAAACGTTTCCATGCACAAGAGAAGGTGGCACAGGAGGGGAAATCACGCCATGAAAAGCTCCTGGTTCAGCACCTCACTGGCCAGAGACATTGCAGGGACACCCAAACCATCCCGAGGTCCCACAGCTGTGGCTGCCACTGCTATGTGCAGAAAAGGGCCCCCACATAATGACAGAAAATGGTCAAGTCACAGGAAGATGCCCAGCAGCACTTCAGGAGAGGAGGACCCAGGGAGAAGTTGTAAATGGGATGGGCCATGTGCACAACTCCCATTTCAGCACATGAAATGCTCTCATTCACATCCAGCACTAACCAGATTATGGGCAGAAAATTAAGCTATAAAGACAAAAAGCATTACAGCTTTTTAAGCCAAAAAGAATCTGCCCATTTTTACAAACCACTGCCACAACTAACAGGATTAGCTGCAAAACCCAGCGCCTGGCACTCGATTTCCTGCTTTATTGAAGGAAAAAAAAAAAAAGAAAAAGAAAAAGGGAGGGGTTTTTTTCACCCTTCAGAAAGCCAGTGAGCTAAAGGAAAAATGCTGCTGTGACTCCATCCTCCAAGGTGAGGGCTCAGCAGGGCAGGATGTCCTTCCACTCCCCAAGCAGCACAACTGGGCTTTGTCAGAGCAGGCTGGGGAGCAGCTCCTCAGCTCTGGAATCAGTAGATGGTGGCCAGAAGAGACACAAAAGTGGCCCAGGGATACTCACATCTATCATGGTCCTCCAGCCCTCTGTCTTCCCCGAGAGCAGGGGCTCGGGCCGGGCCAGCCCCGCGTTGTTGATGCAGACATCCACACCCTGGTGAAGGGTCTTGATGGCCGAGAACATGGACAGGATCTCCTCCTCGTTGGACAGGTCACACTTGTACGGGATCAGCGTGCCCGGGTAGCCAGCACTCTGGCACTCAGCTGCCAGCTTCTAGGGGAGACAGAGGCAGGAGGGAGACAGCCATCAGGAGGGGAGAAAACAGCCAGCAGAGGGGAGAAAATAGCCAGCAGAGAGGGAAGAAAACAGCCAGCAGAGAGGGGAGAAAATAGCCAGCAGAGAGGGGAGAAAACAGCCAGCAGGAAAGAGGGAAACAGCCAGCAGAGAGGGGAGAAAATAGCCAGCAGAGAGGGGAGAAAACAGCCAGCAGGAAAGAGGGAAACAGCCAGCAGAGAGGGAAGAAAATAGCCAGCAGAGAGGGGAGAAAATAGCCAGCAGAGAGGGGAGAAAACAGCCAGCAGGAAAGAGGGAAACAGCCAGCAGAGAGGGAAGAAAATAGCCAGCAGAGAGGGGAGAAAATAGCCAGCAGAGAGGGGAGAAAACAGCCAGCAGGAAAGAGGGAAACAGCCAGCAGAGAGGGAAGAAAATAGCCAGCAGAGAGGGGAGAAAATAGCCAGCAGAGAGGGGAGAAAACAGCCAGCAGGAAAGAGGGAAACAGCCAGCAGAGAGGGAAGAAAATAGCCAGCAGAGAGGGGAGAAAATAGCCAGCAGAGAGGGGAGAAAACAGCCAGCAGGAAGGGGAAAAACAGCCAGCAGAGAGGGGAGAAAACAGCCAGCAGAGAGGGGAAAAAAAGCCAGCAGAGAGGGGAGAAAATAGCCAACAGGAAAGAGAGAAAATAGCCAGCAGGAAGGGGGAAAAATAGCCAGCAGGAGAGGGAAACAGCCAGCAGGAAAAACAGCCAGCAGGAGGGGGGAAACAGCCAGCAGAGAGGGGAGAAAACAGCCAGCAGAGAGGGGAAAAAAAGCCAGCAGAGAGGGGAGAAAATAGCCAACAGGAAAGAGAGAAAATAGCCAGCAGGAAGGGGGAAAAATAGCCAGCAGGAGAGGGAAACAGCCAGCAGGAAGGATGGAAAGAGCCATCAGCCCCCTCTCCCCATGGAGCAGCTTATCCAGCCACTTCCTGAAAAACACACCTCAGGGCTAACACAGCCTGAAAAGCAGGCACTGGGGAAGAATCACTGTGATGCTAATTAAGAAAAAGGAGATATCAATATCCAGGAGAAGCTGAGAGCTTCAGCCTCTCAGTTATTGAGCTGGGGACACGCTCAGTGCTCGTCCATCACCCTGGGCAATCCCGCTCAAGGTGAGCAGCGCTGGCAAAATACAAATCAAATAAAAATGCTGCCCTGGCACCAGGCTGGGAGTCTGCCACACTGGCAAAGGACGTGCCTGACAATTCCTCGTTAGCCATGACCAAGGATGACTCCAAATATCCCAACCTTTTGTCAGGCTGGGTGATACACACCAAGGAAAGGCCAGGAGCTGCTGCCGGCCGCCAGCACATCTCCCAGGATGCCCTTTACCCCTGACACTAATGAGAAGCAGCATCTCCTCCCCGATGTGTCACAGCAGTGACAGTGACAGTGACAGCTCCCAGTGGCAGGCAGGAGCCACATGATGTCTGGCTCCTGAGGGGAGATGGATTCTGGCTACAAATGTCCACCAAATCACCGGGGACGCGTGGCCCGCGGCGGCGGCACCGACAGCGACGTTTCAGCGGGTGCAATGAAGCCCTGCTCCTGCCACGGGCAGCTTCCCACTCCTCCCAGCTCCTCCCTGCACTCCAGGCACTGCAATTCCCAGCCTTTCCTAACAGCAGGAGCGAGGCCCCAGTGCAGGAATCTCCTGGAAGTGATTGCACATGGAGGCAGCTCCGAGCTCCTGCCCTGCACAGGGACAAACGCCAGTCCCTCCCTGCACCCCAAACACGTTCACTTGAAGCATTCTGGGGCTGTCTGGTACATGAAGCATTCTGGGGCTGTCTGGTAAATTATTTCCAGCCTTTCCCAGTAGCTGAGCCCACCACAGAGCTGGACCAAGGCCCTGAGCAGGGAGTTGCAGCTTTGCTGCTTTACCTTCCCCAGACCCCAGCACCTTTCATGGACCACAAGCCAGAACCAGCCCAGGGCTGAGCTGTGGCACAGGAGCTGCTCTCCTGCCTGGTTCCCAGCTCAGGGAAGGCCCTGCAGAACACAAGAATGATTATTATTGCTCTCACAGCACCAGGCGAGGAGGGGACGTGCCGAGTTGAGCCGGAGATCGATCCCTGCCAGCAGCATCCCCGGAGAGCCCTGCTCAGGCTGGGCTGCCAGCATCTCTGCCCGAACAAAGGTGCCCCTGGGACTGAATCCCACCTCTCTGTGCCCTCCTGGGGCTGCCTACACTTTGCCATGCAGGCAACCTTGTTGATGATGTGCTGATAGGAGTGGGAGAATATATTCCTTTTCACCATCGGAGCACACGCTTGAAAAAACAGTCGAGGTGGGGAATCTGCAAGAGCAGCATTTAGGAAACTCACAGCAGTAGGAAGGGCTGCTGGAAGGTTCTAAACTGCTCCAGGGCCTTGTTCCTGCAAAGATACAGGAGGGGAAAAGGGGCAAAAGGACCATGAACTGGTGAGAGAGTGCAAATCAAGCAACGCCAAAGATGTCCAAAAATGAGAAACACGAGCACAAGGGGTTGGGAGGAATCTCCCAGAGCAGGACCCGTGCCAGGAGAGCTGGCTGGAGGGAAGAGGGGCCCATCAACATGGACAGGAAAGGACAGACAAGCTCACTGGCAGCCCAGAGGGACACAGGGCCGTGCTTCACAGCTCTGTCTCCACGTCCAGCTGCCACTTCCACCTTTCCCTGCTCAGTGCAGCCTCTCAGTGGAGACCCAGATGAAGGAGCAGAGGGAACAAGGGATGTGATTTGCTCTGGGATGAGCCTGCTGGAGCAGGGAGGTCGTAGCAGATGCCCCACTGTGGTCCCTCCAAGCTGGCCATTCTGGCTGGAGCTGCCCATCCTCTGCTCCCAGCCAGCCTCCAGCTACACTAGGAGAAAGGACTTTCACCCTGGGAGAAAAGCTTCTCTGCCACAACTGACCAGGGAAATCAAATCTCTCTCAAAACCTTTCTTTCCCTGTCTGGTGTCTGGCTGCCTCCCACACAGATCCTTTCATCTCTCAGGCTGCACTTGTGCTAACAAATTCTCTTTGAAAAGCAAGTGCTGAACACTGCTGACATCCAGGCAGGGCTGAACGTGCTTCAACCATCTACAGATAAAGAGTCATCACAGACTCTTCAAAGAAACATCAACTGCAGGCAAGTTTGCAAGAGACTTTTGAAAAGCAACTCTGAGCTACGGAGCTCGCAGAGGTTTTTTTTCAGAGCATCCATTAAGTCACTCAAGTGATGCTCATTCCACTTTGAGCACAAGGAGGAAAGAAAAAAAAAGAGAAAAAAAAGCTGGTTTTCCAGATTTCATAAACAAATTGAGAGTGACCAGGTAATGCAACAGCAACACAGACGAGGCCAGTGCAAGTCCAGCAGCTGGAGATGGAAATCTGAAATAAGAATTGTTTGGGTTGGAAGGGACCTTAAAGATCATTCATTTCCCACCCCCTGCCATGGGCAGGGACACTTTCCACTCTCCCAGGTTGCTCCAAGCCCTGTTCAGCCTGGCCTGGGACACTTCCAGCATCTCTGTAGCACACCACTATCTCTGGATGCTTGGAAATGGATGCTACCCAGTCTGAAAGGAGCCTCACATTTATGGGGTGGGTCTGCTGTGTTCAGAAACCTCCAGTTCTCCCCTGAAAGGGTTAATGCTCTTTGTGCATATGGGGCACGGTGCCCTGCATCCACATTCAGTCCTGGTAAAATGGTTTTACAGAAGTAACCGATATAAAAATGTTAAGGGACTCTAAAGAGGAGGGAAAAGGAAGGAAAGAGTCAAGTAGGGCTTTATTTGGCAAAGCCTCCCATTAACTTCAGATACATTTAGTTCAGAGAGATTAAAGCCAGAAGAAGCCATTAGGTGATTTTTAATCTAACCTGCCATTCATCACAGGTACTCGTGTCCTACTGACTGAGCTCGTGCTTGAGCACAGAACTGCACCAAGAAACCAACTGGAAAAGCACCAAAGTCACCCCAATTACTTCTGCTATCTAAAGGAAATGAAGGAGAAAAATTGTAACAAACAGCACCACAGCTGTGAAAGAAAACTGGGGGCTTACAAACCCTTTCATTCCACTGAGTGGCAAGTCTGAAGCTGCTTTTAATTAAGATTTAATAACAGTACAACAGCATAATAGAGATGTACAGTGAATAAAGCACCAAGGTGAGGTTTATTTATTTACTTCCACAGTGCTCTGTGACCATGAGCTGTGTGTCCCCACTGTCACATGGAGAGAACCACACTCACAGCTGTGGGTACCTTTTGGCCCATATGATCCAAGGATAAATATCACTCCCCATTTCTTCCCAGGCACTGGAGCCAGGCTTCTGCTAAGCTGGGTCTGGCTGAGCCAGAGCTGGGAGCTGTCCTCCCAGCCTGCTCCAGAGCCACGCTGCTCTTTTCCAAGCCTTCTCCTCTCNCCCTGAGCCCTGCCTAAACCCAGCCCCACAGAGCCTGCCTGCCCTGAGCCCTGCCTAAACCCAGCCCCACAGAGCCTGCCTGCCCTGGGCTCAGCCTGTCCTAAACCCAGCCCCACAGAGCCTGCTGGGATTGGGATCAGTGCTGGGACTGGGATCACTGCTAGAACTGGGATCACTGCTGGGATTGGGATCACTGTCAGGATTGGGATCACTGTCAGGACTGGGATCAGTGCTGGGACTGGGATCAGTGCTGGGACTGGGATCTCTGTCAGGACTGGGATCACTGTCAGGATTGGGATCAGTGCTGGGATTGGGATCACTGTCAGGACTGGGATCACCACAGATCCTCAAGAACCCACAGTCCCCCAGCTCAGGTGTCTGCCCTATTGCAAACCCCAGGGAACAGAAGAGCAGCAGAGAAGGGGGGGTTGCTGCAAAGTCACATCCTTAAAGCACATTTTGGGGGAGAAAGAGGAGGAATCCAACCTGGTTTAAACCCCCTGAGTTTCAAGGCTGAGGAAATCCACGAGGACAGAGAAGGAGGAGGAATCCAACCTGGTTTAAACCCCCTGAGTTTCAAGGCTGAGGAAATCCACGAGGACAGAGAAGTATTTGTTCCCCCCACTCTGACAGCAGTTATGGGATGTCTGCTGTTTATCAGGACAGGATCTGGTCAGGGACAAGTGGCAATAAAAGCACTTCAGAGGCCTTGAGCGCCCACCATGCAAGGCAAAGCCTTGGCCAAACACAGAACAATCCCTGCCAGGGGCCAAGGAGACTCTGAAGGTCACTCACTCCACAGGCACCATGCCTTGGGATTACCCTGCCTCAGGACTGGGGAAACCTGTGGGAACAGCCCAGGAAACCCATCCCAGCTGCTGGGCAGAGGGACAGACCCACCAGGGACAGACAAAATGTCAAAATGGAACCAGGTGACCTCTAAACCATCAGCTGATCTGCCTGCAGAGAATTAAACACCACACTCAGCAATTAGCTGTTAATTACCCTCCTAGGAGCACCCACGGGGTCCAGAGTCTCCCTTGCACCTCAGGGTTCATGGAAGTGACCAGAGAGCCCAAAAATGGATGCTCAGATCCCACGAGGAAGACTCAGCTCCTTCTTCCTCCTCCCAACAGCCTCCTCAGAGCCTGGGCTGCTCCAAGCTGCAATCAATTGCTCAGCTTATCAAAGGCTGTTTCCTGAGCAAGAGCTAACCTTGACAAAGCAGGCCCTGGTTATAAATGTTACCTTTGATCAATACCTGTCACAAATGCATTGGAATTAATTGGTTAAACCTTGTATCTTAAGTCACATTTATTGCTTCCTGCACTGCTCTGCTCTCAGCACGCCAACAAAGACAGGGGAAAAAAATGGATTTCTTTTGGAACACGGCATCCATGGTGTCCCTGGTCACACCAGAGCAAGGCAACCAAGCTGCTGGAAGATTTCCAGTGACCTGGAGCAGGTGGGAGTGTCCCACCTGGAGCATCTCCCACCAGTGACAGCCCCAGGCACGCTGCAGGTCCAGGGCTCTGACACCATGGATGGAGGGAGAGCACCTGCCAGCACTTCTGCCATTCTCTAGAAATATAAAATAAATCAATTTTAATTACAAAAGAAGCATAGTACTAGCATCACTGCAAACCCCTTGGAAACAGCTCCCTGTCTCCTGCCTTCCTGTGCTGCAAGAGAAAAGCTGCAGAGTCCCTCCGAGCCAGAAAAACCCTCCCAGTTCTTCCCCACCCTGGGGAAGAACCCTGCAAAATAAAACTCACATATCTCACTGAATAAAAGACCAGAGAGGGCTTTGCCAGCTGGGAGGGCAGGAACATTTTGTCCCATGCATGTGCAAATTCTCCCCTTTTTTGTGCTGCTGCAAGAAGCCAGACACCAAACACAAATTCCTGGAAAACACGAGGAGGAGCAGGGGGAAGTTGAGGAGCACCAGAGTGGCTGTGGCTGTAAATCTCAGCGAGTCTCTGCACCCTGGAAACCCCAGGAGCAGCAAGGGGGTCCCTGTGAGGGTGATCATCTCCCAAGGAGCATTTTCCCCCCAAAAATCCTGCTCTTCCAAGCTGCTAAAAACACTTGGCTGCTTCATTAAAGCTCCTGACTTGGAACGCGTGGCGGTGTCTGGAGAGCAGCAAACGCTCTCTGAGCACACGCCAAGAAGTCCTTGACAGCTGTTAGTACCTCCAGGCTCTGCATTTAAAACAAGCCTTCAACCTGAATTACCTCCTGGCATGCAGAAGGAAAATACAGCCAGTTTAATTATATTTTATTCCTCGATGTCTGGCTGTTAAAGCTCCTGTTTGATGACCCACATGAAGAGTCTGCAGCAGCAGAAGCAGCAGGGGTGGGGAGCACGGGGCTGCTTGGGAGCAAAGAGGGAAATGTGGCCAGTGGAGCCACTGGAAGAGAAAAAAAAAAAAAAATCCTTCTGCAGTTTTGGTTTTTTGAGGCTTTTTTTGTGAGCCATTAACATTTTTATTTCAAAAGCCAAATAAAGACCACTGGAGTTGTGACACGGGTTTAATGCCAAACACGCAACTTTGCAAATCCTTCGTTATCTTGCCTCAAGCCCTTATCTGATTTTCCAAGAGATTAAGAAATCTTGACATAGCATTTATTGCCCGAGCTAAATCCCCTCTAGACAACCTGCTCTTTCAGTTAGCTGGAGGTTACAAAACCACCTCACACAGGGGTTCCAGCCATTCCACCTTAAAACTGGTGACCTTCATGAACTTTGATGAAATGTGATGTTTTTGAGCTACAAGTGAGCTCTGTATTCCATGTTTTACACCCTGCTGTGTGCCCTCTTTCCATGTCAACCTTCCTTGGAGCCCCTGGGATAGTGGAAGGTGTCCCTGCCCATGGGGGTTGGAATGGGATGGTTTGTAAGGTCCCTTCCAACCCAAACCACCTGGGATTCCATAATTCTGTTAACTATGGCTGTGATGCTCTGGCATCACCAAACCCTCAACTCCTTCACATTCCTTTTCTCTCCTCCCTCCATCACTGTGTTCCAGCCCTCAGAGCATCCCTCAAATCCCCCCAGCCAAATCCCCAGCTCAACACTTCCAAGTCTGGACATCTTCCTATTTTATTTTAAATTTTTTTTAAAGGAAAAGCCTCGAGGTGAATCTCCTGGAGGAAAGCTCCATGAAGAGCCCTGCTCTGAAGCACGGCAGGATTGGGTACAAAGTTCCCACAGCATCCCTGGCAGCCAGGAGGTGACAGAGCTGTTCCCACAGTGACCCTGGATCCCCCCACGCTCCAGCACCTTCCCTTCCCCGCTGGGATTTTCTTCCTCGTTAAGGAAACATGCTGGACAATAAATAAACCCAGAATAGCAGCGGAGCAAAACACAGTCCAGACACCCACCAAAACAAATGACAGCGCTGCAGACACACTCAGGTCCCAGGCAGGAGGGAGGGAACAGGGACAAACATCAGCTGCTGTGGGAACACGTGTCTGAGACAGCCCAGGACACTGGGCAGCAGCCCCACGCATCTGCAAACCCGATCAATCAATCAATCAATCAATCATCAATACAGGAGCGATTGCCCTGGTGCACATTCAAATCAAAACACAAAGCCTTGCAGCACTGCTCGTTTTTAAACCCACGCTGTATTTTGGCCAGGAAAGGTTTGGAAAGGAAGGAAACCCACGTGAATGCTGAAGGAAAACACAAGTTGCATTGATTTCTTTCCCAAATGAAAAGATTCCAGAACAAAATCCGAGATAAGGGCGCTACTGGAAACAGCAATATTGGAAATAACTTTCTGGAGGGGAATGGGAAGTGACAACATCCTTTGCAGCATCCTTTGCCAGGCACCCCGAGGCTCCAGCACATCCAACACCGCAGCTGCACGTGGGAAAGCCTTTGGAGGGCTCAGCTTTCCCTGCAAACCGCAGCACCAAAACGCTGGCGAGTCCAAAATTAGCAGCAGCCCCAAAGGACGGATCACTAAGTCACGTTGGTGCTCTCTCCTCTCTGCAAGCGGCGCCTCCGTGATACGCAATGAAAAAGGGAAAAGTTTGGCTTTTCCCGAGCACTTCTTCACTCAACCCCGCTTAGCAACGCCACCGATGTCAAGCCTTGGTTTCCATGAATTTCGGACCATTTATTGCCAGTGCAGTCAGCTGTGCAGAGCCCTTATCACCTTGGCTAGGGACACACAACCCTGCATATTGCACAGGTCTCCTTTAGCTCCAAACACCCAGCATGGCAATATCTAAGATGACTAAAACTTATTTCCTTCCTCAGAGGAAACTTCCTAAATGGCAAATAAGCCACTGCGAGGCACAGCTGGCCGACGCACAACAAGAATCCCGAGAAAACACTTTTTTTAATCATCTTTATTCTCAAGCCAGCGCCATCAGGTTTCTGACGGGGCTCTGGAGATGCTCCTGGCAGGACCGAAGCCTGTTTTAACACCAACTCCCAGGAACGCCCTGCCTCCCGAGCAGCCGCATCCCCGAGCGCCCGCAGCCCCATCCCGCTCCCGGGGAGATGCTATTTTTAACCTCGATAAGAAGCAGCAAAAAAAAAAAAAACCCCGAAACTGACCCCGCTCCTCGCTCGGGCACCTTCCCCCCGCTCCAGCCGCTCGGTGGCCAGGAGCAGCCGGGATCGGGCATCCCCTGAGCGGTGTCAGCGCCCGGCCGGGCCGAGCCGAGCCGGGAGCGGCCCCGCTCCGCCGCGGCCTCGTGGGGAGGCGGCCCCCGCCCCGCTGCCGGTACCTCGATCTTGTCGACGCTGCGGGCGCATCCCACCACCTTCATGCCGTGCTGCACCAGCGCCCGCGCCACGGCCGCGCCGATGCCCACGGAGGCGCCGGTGACCAGCGCGACGCGGCCGGTCCAGCGCTCCATGG
>VYZP01035363.1:13277-43632 GCA_013400635.1 Hypocryptadius cinnamomeus | reverse complement strand
GCAATTCATCTTTGCTAAGACAGGCATTTATAATAGGTCAGAAGAATGGCTTTCCACCTATTTTCCTCCATTCACTATCAATCAAGCCTAAGGTAATTGTCTCAGACAATTATATATATTAGGTGTATAACTTTTCAATATCCAAAATGAAGGAAGACAGTCCTACTCTAAATACCCCAGAAAGAGTCAGATCACTCAAGTATATGGTCTCCCTATCCCCATGAGGTCAGAAAGTGGTGTTGGAACAGAGCTGCAAATTGAGTCCAGCATAACATTTTCTGTGTTGTGCTGCCTCCTGTTCCCATCCCTCTGTTTACAACCACAAGCAAGATCNTCCCATCCCTCTGTTTACAACCACAAGCAAGATCAAGTCCAATTTATGTAGCTATTTGTATGCAAATTAGAGGATATTTTCAGATGCATTCAGCTCCATGTAGGAGGCAGGCAGCATTTAAAAATGTGTTTTTTCCCAGGGTGATAGTGAAGTTTTCAGTTTCTATTTTGTTCATCCTGCATTCGTTGGCAGGATGTTGTTCCTGACTCTGATTTATAAGCATTTTAAAGCCCAGTGTGTCATACACTTCCTTGCATCCAACAGAGACTCCGTTTTCCTCTCTAAGTTTCCTCTCTTTCTCTGAGCTCTGCATCTTAGCCTCTCCATTCTCTTTGCTGTGTCCAGATTTCTCCTCTGTCTCCCCACTCACAAGTCTCAAGAGCCTGCTCCAAACTTGGCACACATCCTGTTCCTTTGCACCCTGTCTTCTCCCATCATTGCCTTATAGGCTCACTTGCTTTATCTCCCTGTCCATTATCATTTCTGTATTTCCAGGTCTCCCATCTGCCATCTATGACAATGTCTATGCTGTATCAATCTTAGCTTTATTTCTGCTAGCTCTTGACTCTTTTTATGTATATTTCTACTTCCAGTATCACTATTTCCTGCCTCAAACATCTTTGCTCTTTCCTATCCCTTCCCACATATGTCCCTCACAAGATAATTATTTTCTTGGTTCTTCTGGTGTTTTCTCTCTTATATTCTTCTATGCATTGAATTTTAGAAGACTTAGTTGTAAGCAGGAGAAAGTGGATGTTTCTTTTGCAAAATCCAAATGTAAGAAACCTTTTAATCTTGATCATACCAGAGTGCATCTAAAGTAACCTCATAGAAGCCAGTGGAGCTACACTAGCAGGAAATAAAGTGGTTATACAGATCCCAGATACTCGCCTCAGCTTTCTAAAACTCCATGCATAAAATAAATTAGTTTCTGTCAGGAAATAGTTCAGGGTAATAGAATTCATCATCTCCCAGTATTGTTGGAGCAGATCCTGGCATGGTTCCAGTACAGAATACCACTCTCCCAAAATAGTTCTCTCCTGACCCTAAGTCAGGAACCACGCTCAGTTTGAATGCTGACACCTGGTTTGGAAGCTAGAAGGTTTAATTGTATGGTCAAAGGCCATTCCATGCCAGCTCTGTGGGAAAACTCTCACAAACACATCTGGTGTTCTTAAAGCTGTATCATTACAGACACTCCACTGTTTCACACTAAGGTCTTACCTCTATTGGACAGAACTTAGTAAACCATTCCACTCTGAGTAAACAAATAGTTGTCTTGGTAAGCACATCTCAATACAGAATAAGCTACCCTGAGGTCTAGATCCAGCCCAGACTATGGTTAGCCCACACTTCTTCTGCCAAAGAACATTTTGAAGCACTCCATTATCAGTGACAAAGACAAGCTAGATATGAGTGAAGGGATGCTCTCCAGCTGGGAAGGATAAATGTCAGGGACTGGCTCTTCCTGACCACACAGAGGAAAATATGGGAGCCTTGGATGACAGCTATGAGGTCTCTGCCCCCTCCTACCACGATCATTACATCCTTTCACAGAGATTTCAAGTTCTTCTCACTTTTGACACAGCCATCTTCCATCCTCCTGCAACATCCCTCTAGTCACGAAACCAGAAGCAGGAGTCCCATGACTGGGCTCTACTGGCCAAAGGCATTGTCTGCCAGATTTTTGCCAGTCATACTTGCAAATTACTGCAGGTAAAAAAAAATTATCACCCAAAGGTGAAATTGTTATACATCGGTTGCTATAGGCTATTATTTACTCATTGTATTTACTTTCACATGTTTGCATGTTGTCTTTTTGATCATATACCATAATGACTGAAAATAGCCAAATTATATGTGTTTTGTTTTGCACTACAGACTTTAATTTTCTGGAAGACTGAAGGATCAACCTTACACTAGTCAATAACTTACAGGCTCTTATTTAAGTATTTCCACCAAGAAACAGTTTATTTCTGTAGTTAACAAGCTCCCAGCAAACTGTCCTAAGACAAAGCTAAGGACAAGTTAATGGTGTAATAAATCAGTCATTACATTAAATGATCAGTTTCCACTGTACAGTATTATTGCTTTATTGACCCCTACTTAAAGATTTATCACAGTAGTATTTTATTGTGGCTGCAGGACACATGGCTGTAATACTACTGGGTGTAGTTTAGCTTATGTTTCTGTTTTACTTTTAATTTCATTTAGCGCTTGCTGTGGACAAAGAGCCAAAAGTGTTGGAAGCACAACATATGAGGACAGAGAAGGTCACTTTTGCTGAATGGAAGCAGAACAGGAGGCACTGGGGGAGTGAAGGAACCAGAGGGATGCCTTTTGTTTGAATCTGAGCTGTAAAGCAAATAGAGGACTAATGAGTCTATAGACAAGGACTACTTCTGCAGTTTTCCCTGTGCAAGAAGTACTAGCCCCAGCTCCACAACCAGGCTATTTCCTCTTCCTGTCTCCACCAATCAAGGGTTACTGTTTCCTCCTATCTGACTGCAGATCTACTTTAATTATTATTTCCTTAAGTGTTTCCATCAAATTGACACAGGTTCCAAGAAAAGTACTGTGCCAGTACTTCTGGAAAGAAATTGACTTGTTTTGGCTGTCACTACAAAGATGTCATATGCATCTGTACTGGAAAATATGAGACAGATAATAAACTAAAGCAAGGGTGGCAAAAGAGATAATAAGGCTGTAAAGCAAGGCACCATCTTGGCAAAAGTGAGGATGTTCTATATCTGCAGTGGGAGATAATTTATTTCTTTATTACCCTTTTTAGGACCCTTTTCAAGACCCTTTTCAAGACCCTTTTCAAGACCCTTTTCCATGTCAGATGGCCAGCCCACCTTAGAACAGCAAAAGCCGTATGTATTTAATTGTGCAGATGTGGCCAAAGTACTTGAATCCTCTCCTACCTAAAAAAAAAGTTTTAAAAATATTAAAAAGCTAAATTAACCTGTAGGAGAAATTAGGATCTCACAGATAAGATCATAGTTGGCTGCTTGGGGAAGTGGTCAGGATACTGGGAGGCAGGACTTCCTCTCAGGAATCTTAGCCAGCTGGGAAAGCAGTCAGGCAGGAACCTTATGAAAGCCAAATGCAAAGCTGTAACTGGGGAGGAATAAGCCCATGCTACAAAACACACTGGGGATCCCCCAGATGGAAAACAGTTTGCAAAGAAGGGCAAAGTCTTTATGGACACCATATTGACCACTAGTGTCTTCTTGTGTAAAAGAAAGCCTACATCTTGGGCTACATTGCTGGGAGGTTGGCCAGTATGCCTCAGGAGGTTGTCTTTTTCCTCTGCTCAGCCCAGGCAAGACACATCTGGAGTGTTGGGTACACTTCTGGGCTCCTCAGTGCAAGGGAGACATGGGCACACTGAAGTGAGCACAGCAGAGGTGACCAGCCTGCCTGGGGGCTGGAGCGCATGACATACAAGGAGAAACTCGGAGACTTAGGACTGTTTGCCTTGAGGAAAAAGAGGTATTGCTGCCTACAACTATCTCATGGGAGAGCCCAGAAATCTTTGAAGCTGCTCCTTGGAGCTGGTCCTCCTTTGAGCAGGAGGTTGAACTGAAAGCAGATGTCTCTTCAACCTGAGTTATTCTTTTTTCTTGTGACCCTGCTGTATGAAGGCAAAGACAGAGAGAAAATCTGTGTGAGTAGAGACACCCTTATCCACGTGGTGGAAGGAGAAGTAATCTTCCCCTCAACTTATTTCCTCCCCTCTACAATGCCAGACCTGTGAGCAGGAAGATGAGTTGATAAACAAGAGTCGATTAACAAGCTCATAAACTCAGTTTCTGTGAAGAGCATTGAGAGGGCAGAAAGATGGAATTTGCCCCTATATTTTCCCTCAAAAATAATGTGGAGAAGTTAGGAGGCCATCCTGAAACAACCAGTTCCAAAGGAAGCACTGTAAGGAGCTAAAGAAACACAGTCTTAAGGCCTCTAGAAAGGCATGAACCTTCCCTGACTTCTCAGCAAAAACTTTTGGTTAAAGAACATTCTAGAGATTAAAAAACACAGGCAGGGAGGGAGGATGAGGAAGAAGAGAAACAAAATGCTATTTTCCAACTGGTGAAACCATGTGGGACAAATTTGTCAACAAAAGTTGCTCAGTTCCTTCACAGATATTTTGCTTTCTTCTGACATCTGTTGGAAAAGACCATTTAGAAAACGATGACATCTTGGGACATCCTATGTAGCCACCTGACAAAAGTGCTGATGCCTGTTTCTCAATTTTTGCCTGTAGACAAAGATATATAATGAGCAACTCCACTAAGTGGTACAAAGGAATGAAGAATCAGGTCTTTAACATATTGAAGGGAGGCAGGCAGTCAAAGTGGCATTTTGGACATCAACATTGTTACATAATACCTCTAGAAAAGCATATATAAAGACAATTTTTACATTTACAGAGTTTTTTAGCTATTCAGGATCCTCAACTGCAGTGGTCAAAACCATAAATGAAATACAGGCAGACATTATTTTAAACGTGCAACCTTCTTTTAAACTGGTTCTGTTTGATAGCAAAATGTACCCAGCCACTGAGAAAAACATTCTGGTGGTTCAGCCTGTGCTGAAAACCAAATTTCTTGTGCTTTGCTGGTAACCCTACCCAAAAGAGACATTTAAAGTTACCTTGAGGTATGTCTACATGATCAGCAATCACAGCAAGGGATGTCATGAAATGCAGCCCCACTCAGCTCCATGCATAAGCGATTACCCTTAAAAGACACATTGGTGGCAAACAGATGTTGTCTCCACATGCACTCCACCTCTGGATTTTGCTCATCTATGAGTTCAGAGCTTCAGATCACACCAGGGCCAAAATATAGAGAGATGTCAAACCAAGTTATCACAGCAAGACTTTTGGCATTATTAACATTTCGTGGTACTTGGGAAGAGAGATATAAATATTCAGTAAAGGAACTGGAAAAACGAAACAAATTCTCTTTCTTTATCAACACTTCATCCATTATTGTCATCTTTACGATTTCGTATCTGACATACTTTAGTCCTGTCTAGAGGTAAGGGAAACAGAGAGAAACAGAACAGCCAAAATATTAGGATACTTTATGTGAAATATCAAAGTCTTACAAAGAGCGATGTTGTATTTTTAGTATGTTGATCCAATGTGCACAAAATCTATTAAATTGTTTCTTTTTCTAACCATTCTATATTTGCAAGCAAATTTTCATTCAAAACAGTCTCTGTTTGCCTTAGTTCACTTCAAGGATGGATAAAGAAACAGCAGCTGCTACAAGGAAAGAGTTCACGTAATGTCAAACAAAATAGTTCTAATTCTACATAGAAGCAAACTGGAAAAATATGTGGAGTGCTCTCAAAGGGCCCTCCAGTGCCCCCCAAATTCATGGAGTAGAACTGGTCAGAAAATTGGACAGGTTGTTGGATTGTTTTCAACTGTCTTTGAAAGACCCTTTTAAAAATACCTTTCTCTTAACCAAAACCTTCAGGAATTTCAAGCACAGAGAATTCTTTAAAAGAAATTACCATGTTTTCCATGGGTAAGCATACATTTCCATTAAAATAATTTAAAATTATTAAAATAAACAATCACGATTGTTTATTGGAAGTGCCAATAATTTCCACGGGAAAAAAAAAAAGGGACAAGATTTTTAAAAATTTGTCTGAATGGTTGTTACGTTGCATCCAATTTTCAAATCCTGTGTATTTTCAAACTCTCTGGGTTTGGGACTGGTGTCTTATCTCTAGATCTCAAAAGCAGACATTCCAGGTGCAGACCTGCTGCCTAACACTCTTTCTAAGCAGCAAGAGCCCAGAACCCAGCCATCTGAAACAGCTGGATCTCATACAGTCAGCAAGACTTCTCCTTAATCCCTGAAGGCATGGAAAAGGAAGTAAATACATATTTCTGTGTTTTTGTGTTTTTGTGAATGTGATCCTTGCCAGGGCACAGGCACACACCTTATTATTCACAGGCACAAAGATTACGGTGCCTGGCTCCTGGTCCCACGCCAGCCTGCAGGCAGCAGTGTCGTGTGACTTTTCTCCTGACAATGAACAATGGAAAAGCAAAAGCTTGTTCTGCCAGACTGACAGGCAGAGCAGAGTATGATGTCACGGGCAGTGGTTGCTGGCTCAGCCCTCGTGCTCACGGGCCCAGTCAGGGTGGATGGCCGTGGCGTTGATATTTTGCGTGTTGGCTGTAAATACTGCGCTACAAATTGTCCGTGACGCTCGGAGCTGCGCTGCGCTCTGTGGATGGGCTCAGCTGGACAAAACACGTCACCTTCATTCTGCCTGCAAGACAGATACAAAAAGTAAAGGAAAAAAGTCTGGAAACTACACCTCATATATATAGCTTTATATTGTAGCGTGTAAGTGCCCATGTGAAAAACCACAGAACCTTGAACAAATGCAATTTATTATTCACATCTGACTGCTTTTCTTGAATTCTGGTCACTAATCCATCTTCCTTGAGAGCACCTCTTAATGTTTCAGACTCTACTCAGCTTTCAACAAATGGTTTAAGAACAAGTTTTCCATCTCCTCCTTCAAATGCGGGCTTTATTCCATATAATTACACTTTTCTGGGGTCTGGAATGAGTCATATTTAGTTCTGGAACAGTTAAAGATATTAAATTCAACACAGTACAACTCATTCAGGCTGCAAATTTGAGCTCCATCACATCAGAAAACTAAGAATCACAATTAGAACGTACCTAAGTATTTTAATTTCTTCCTTTTCTCAGTGCTATATTTTAGGTATAAGCTAAAGAACAAAAAGAAAAAAAAAAAAATCCGTTTCTATTCTGTATGGAAAAGCTAGCATCATTTATATAGTTACTAGAAAACTTAAGTCACTGAAGCCTGGATATCTGGTACTAAGCAAGTCTGCTCAGATTCATAGTTTGCATTGCAACATTCCACAATAGCCGAAAAGGAGAACAAAAAAACCATCATTATGTCACTGTGTAATTTTATAGTGCAATCACTCTTGTCACCCCATTTCCAAAGCAGTCTAACAGAGCTATGAAAGGTGGGGAGAGAGGCAGTATGGATCATCAGAGAATGAAGCAGCTCCCATATAAAGGCTCATCCCAGTAGACTGTGCGAAGCATATGACAAAGGTTTGCAAAATCCTAAGTGCTATGGAAGAGATTAAATAAGCCATGAGACTTATTATTTCTCATAAAATAAGAAGTAAAGAAGTCCCAGTGAATTTATCCAGAGCAATTTTGAAAGCAAGCAGAAGGAAATGCTTTGTTATACAGCATAGAGTAGCATCCTGGCAGCAGGATTCCACTGACAGCCTGTGGAAAGAGACACCACAGGAAGAAGGGTTTAGAAAGTGATTGACTGAGTGCGCATCAGATAGGTGACACCTCTGAATGATCATCTGCATGCAACTCACATCTCCAAAGCCCCAAAGCAGCTGATTTCTGTGAGCTCAAGAGTACAGCAAATTCAAGGTCACTCTGTTCACATCCTTATCCTGTCACACTTTCCTCTAGTATCTGTCACAGGTCGTGATTAGAGACAGGAGCAGAGATTTCTAGGCTGACCCAAACAGCAGCGTTTAAGACTCAGAATGTATATTGGGTTGATCGATGATAAAATTATTTTTATGTCAAGTGTCTGAACACAGAGGGAAGGATAACTCAGGAACTACTCTGGAAGGGAATGGAAAAGGGAAAGTGAGCTCTTTTAAGCTCCTTTTTGTCAATTCACCCAGGGACAGCTTGACTGCATAAGGCATTTAGGAGGGTACTGGAGATTTATATTTGTGCACCTGCATCCCTTTCAGAGAACACAGGATACAATACATGCACAGAGAATATGTATGAAGCATTCTTTTGGGATGAGATGAACAGCAGATACTGGCTTGGACAACCTAAAAAATTATCATATATTTTATCTCACCATCCTATAAAAACATATAAAATGAAGCAGGTACAGGTGAGGTGGGAGGGGAATGACAGGGCTTTACTGTCAGCTTACATTTCAGACAGCCACCAGCAGAAAGCACAGCAAGTTGCAGATTTGAAAATGGCTAGTTCTGCTGGCTGAGTTGCCAGGAGGACTCCTGCCTCCTCCACTCAAAGGACAAAGTTATTCCATGCTTTTCCCTGCTCCTACTTCCCAGAATAATTTGATGGGGCCCATGTGTGCTGTAAAATCGATAAAGCAGGTGGACTGGTGAGGTCAGGTACCAGAGAGAGGTACGCACAAACTGAGCTGGTTGATGGCTCCAATTGCTCCTCATTTTCCCAAAAGTCAGTGGAAGCCAGTTAAAATAAGGCTGACATGATGGTGAAAGAGTGATTACCCTGTTTTCTGCCAGCATCCCTGGAAACACAGCTCATAAAACATACTGAATCATATAAAAGTCTTCAAGGATTCAACAAGAGATGGGAAAATTAATCTTTTTTCCATTGGCTTTTTTTTTTTTTTTTTTTTTTTGCTAAAATGATGAAACCATACTCCTTGAGTTCTTCTGAAAGTTAAAGACTTTTATTCAAAGAGGACCTGACTCTGCAATCCAGTCATGTTGAGTAACATTTCAAGGGGATTTTGCTGTGACAGCTTGAACAAAAATATATTGTTTTTCTATGAATCAGGCCAGCAGAACGGGTCTTTCAGCTTTTGTCACTGCTGTTGCAATTTTCAAGCTGGCAATCAGGGCAATATGAAGTGTCAAGTGAAATATTTTGTATCCCTTATTCAACAGTATTCTAAAAACTACATGCCATGCCAGCTTAGGGGACCCATTTCTTAGAGTAAGAAAAGGGTTACAATAATAAACTTTACTTCCAGCCTAAAAAAAAGCAAATGAATGGCACTCCACTGCTCGAATGTTGTGGAAGCAAAAAGCTGTGAGGTTGCACAGCATAAAGCTGCCAAAATTATTCTTTTCAAAACCTATCTTCCACCGTTATCACCTCCACAGTCCTGCATCTCCAAACCCAAGAAAAAATAAAAATATTTTCATAAAGGGCTTCTCTTTGCAGGTCAGGCAGAGATGTAATCTGATGCTCCCTTATAGACTGTTTAAGAGATGTTGTCTCAAGTAAGAAAACTTTCCCCTTAGGTCTTTTTAAAGACTAAAAACATTACACTGTAAAAGCAGAAATACCCTTAATATAGGTGTTTTGAATGTAGGTTATTTCCTCTAAAAGCATCCCACAAACCCACACTACCTTTTTCTGTAGTGCTCCAGAGGCATCTCAGGGCCCACCTCTTGTGGAAGGGAACCAGGAAGATTTGGGTTGATTTTAACCAGGGCAGTGGTGGTGGCAGTAAGGGCATCACGCTTGGGTTGCCAGGGGACAAATTTCAGGGTTCAGAGACAGAAAGGGTCACTCTGCAGTGTAGGGGAGAGTGCTGCTGCTCTGCTTGATTCTTCTGGGAAGGCCAAGTTTATGTCTGCTCACCTCAGCCCCACAGGGGGAAAATAAGAAGTCCAAAGCACAGCAGAGCAATAAGAATATTTCTTCAGACAACGTATTTCCTTATAGGCTCTGCAGCATCTATCTGTGTCTTTTTCAATGTCCTTGGTGTTTAAGGTTATAAAATTCCTCATCATGAGGTTTTTAATGCAAGACAGACGTTCCTACAAAACGTAGAAAAGTCACTGTTCACCTCATAAATACATGATACAACTGATATTTTATGGTGCCATCCATGCCTCATCAAGCATTAATGTATTCCTTGTAAACACATATTCTTTATTTAGTTAGGACAATAACAGTGCCACGTGCCAGACTCACCATTAAATCCTGGTTCCTCTATTTGTAATGGGCTGTAGCAGATGTTTCATCCTCAAAGAATATCCTTCAGTCCATTTTCTGTGGTAAACACCCCAAAAATCCTACATTATTGATCTGTACCAGTTTTCCTTCATTGCCTTTCAAATTACCACACAGAAAGCATTTTGCTGCAGCCATGTGAATAGCTGTTGGTAGGTGAATGATTTATATCCTGGCACAAGAATGACTGGGAATCACATCAATGATTTAAAATGTAGCCAGTGACAGAAGGTGGGAGGGTGGGAGAGAGGAAGAGAGGGAGAGGAAAAGAAGGGAAAAAACCTCATAAATTACAAACACATCAACATAAATCTTCCCCAGGCTATGAACATCTCACACTCTAGCAGCCTGAACCAGGGCTGTTTCAAGAGCTGGATGTGCTACCTCTGCTCAGGGCAGCCACCAGCCCTCAAGTCAAGGGTGGGCTGTGGCCAAGACTAGGCTTGAAGCACAAGTGCAGGGATGGTTTTAAGGGCTACACCAACCCTCCATGCAAATGCCACCCTAGCCACAGGAGTGCTTCATTAAGGCGTCAGGAAACACAATTTCTACCCATTAGTCCTGTGAACATGCTTGGCTGGTTCCCAGAGCTAAGGGTGGGCCATAAGCTCTCTGCAACTGCCTCCTTTTTTTATCTTGTTTTGCACACCATGAAGTGAGACCAAGAGAAATCAAATAAACTGCAGTTCAGTTAGTTTCATTTTATTTGGTTCTTTTAAGAATAATGACATCATATCTTCCAGAGTCTACTGTGTGCAGCTCAGCCAGGTGTCTAATAAACATATGTCCTCTCCTAAGAGCCTACCAACAAGACAGATAAACCAACCTGCAACTTTAGATCTGGCAGAACCTTCTAAACTGTCCACGTGAAACCTTGTGCAGCTCGGCTTAGAGCACAATTTGTGCCCAGCCTGCTTTCTAGAAAGCTGGTCTGCAGTTGAAAGCTCAAGTTTATAAAACCTTGTCTCTAAAACGCATAAGCCACCAAACCCATTGGCCCACACCACCCTGTCTGTACGTGCCTGTGTTGTACATCACCCTGTGGGTGAGACAGAGCCAGAATGTGCCATCAGGCAGGGAAGAGGTCTCTTTCTGTGCTTTTAATAGGTTTCATTGAATAAAGCTTCATCTGCAATTGGGAAGCTGAATTGTGAATAAAAACAACTCCTCTCACAAATCAAGCAAATAGATATTTCCTTGAATACTATTAGTGGGATTCAGCTCAGCAGAATAAACCCACAATAAATATGGAGATACACAGAGAATGTCTGTTGATAAACTGCACTGTAATTTTATTTGATGTTTTCTTATAAAATTGTGGGTTTCTACCTGCAGTAGTTTGATTAAGGGGTATATATATTTACTAGCAGCAATGTTGCATTTCATGTCTAGACAGCTTTGTGGACGTCAGGTGAGATGTTTCTCCTTGATGTGCTTTTATGATTCAGAAAAAATGTGTGTTTACTCTATTAATGCTTTCAGACAAGATGCTAATTGATTTTCAGGTTCCTCCTTTCATTTTCTGATTCATTCCGTGACTGTATAGAGTTAAACAACATAATTTGTTTTACTCTAGGTGATTTACAGGTAAAAATTTTATTGACCTTGTTTCTCAAACCTATTTTCTGCTGAATGTGCTGTGCTGATTTTACTACTGATTTGTATTAGACAAGTTTAGATTTCACATGGAAACTATATGTGCTTAATCATGTATCCTTTATACTTGGATGAATTATACACTACACAGGATAACTGCATCTTATGTAATATGCAGTATCATACACGGCAATGTGCAATGTTGCATGTTGTGATATGTAATTATTCACTAAAATGCCAAATATATTGCATTGTGAGACTGCTAAAAAAGGCAGTGTTATTGGATAACAAGTTCTCAATTCTCAGCTAAGGGGCAGGATCTGGAGGGTCACAGCTGTAGTTTGGAAATTCATTTAGGCACAGCTTAGTCTCAGTCACCTCATATATGCACCTCACACCACTGCCAAGCCAGTTTTGCCTCATGCTGCTTGTCAGCCTGTGCCATCCTTCCCACTTGCTTAATGCAAAAATGGCCTCATCTACTCTTATTCTAAAGAAGTTTTAATTTTCTCTATCCTCCCTCTAACCATAAATCAGCTTTCTGCTTTCCCACTAATCACAGCATCTCCAGCTTTGAGGTGCTGCTGACAAAATAACTTGAGATGAGACATCTATCACATTTTCATGGAGTAAGTGATACCACCAAAATTTTCTGAGTTCTGATTTGGGGGCAGCTGAACTTGTCCTGATACAATTCCAGTTCAACGAAGCTTCAAAATAAAGGCTCAGTTTCAGGATTGGTCCTGATATATGGAGCAGTTGGTAAGGATTTTTATCTTTGTTTGGACTCAACTGCTTGAGTCTAAAACATATTTCTACTGAAAAAATTCTGTGTCCTGCTTTTGGGGCATGAGGCGATTTCTGATTGCAAAATTACATTTGCTAATGCATGGAGAATCCTATGGAACCCCAATAGTGGTGATTTTGTGCCATTGTGAGTTTAGAAAATTGTTATCATATCCTTTATTAAGGTAAACCCTTTAATTAATTTGTTACATCGCCATAATAAAATGTGTTGTTACAGAGGAAAGAAAAAAAGAAGCCAGAAGCCACTGTGGGTACTTTATGAACAAAAAACACTGAGAAACCTTAGAATAAACCATATATTCAACAGATGCAATTCAGGAAATCAGTTGTACCAAAGGCTGCTTTATGGTGTTAGGCACTGAAATTATGGTCCTGTTAAAGCCCATGATGCTTTGCCATTAACTTCAAGTGAGCTGGGATTTCATCTTCTTGACCTTCCTACTGGAGAAAGTTTATATAGGTTTGGGTGCTGACAAGACCAAGTGTCAGGGAAAACAAAAGCTCAGTTTTGCTCTGAAATTTTCATCAAATCTCAACAGCACCTCAGTATGGAAAACGAGGCTAAGATTTTCTTAGTACAAGACCAGAGGCTCTCTCTGCTAAAGTAGAAGAGAATGGGAATTTCCATCTTGTTGGCCTACTGAGGCATACAGGGATATTTGTGCTTTGTGATGTAGACCAGCTGTTGGAGAAAAACCACTGGTGTAAGTGTGGCACAGGCTGTCTTTGGCCAACACAGACAAAAGGCTCTTCATCTTTCCATTTCTTTCAGTTAATCTAACGGGGGAGCGGTCCAAAAAATGAGCTGTGCACCATTGTCTTCTACCCATCTGAATGCAGAAGATATGATAATCGTTAGCAAGATAGTATAAATATTAGGAAGTGCTGTTAGGACAAAATATGCCTAGAAATCATTACAGGCAGAGATGGGGAAAGTTCAGCAATTCATACTTCCAGTTCTGTGCTCAGTTCCCCTGACCAGACTTCCTCTAGTCAACACAAATGGCCTCTGAGTGTTGATGTTTAGAGCCCAGATGTGCTCAGAAGAATTGCAAATCTGAAAAGAAAAATTAATTTCCATGGTATAAAGTGCTACAGATATATTTTACTGCAAGGAAACCTTTGTGCTTCTTTTTTTTTTTCCAATTTGGAGAAAGGAGGGAGAGAGCAATAGTCTTCATAAACTGGGAAATAAATTGAGAGAGCAACACCCAAGTTAAGTCACCAGGGCGAGTCAAGTGTGTCTGAGAGATGAAAACCCTGGCCCAAAGGAAGATACAGCCTTGCAGAGTTTAACCTTGAAAAAGTGCCTGGAGACATCAGCATAGTAACAAAAACAAACACACATGCTGCAAAAAGAATGTTGGGTATGAGGGCATCTCAAATATGTGTCTAAAGAGCACAGAAAGTGCAAAAATGAAGAAAAAAAATGTTCTGTTAGCTGTGGTTTTCCTTTAAACATTAATGCATCTCAAAACCAACATTTATTACAGTTTCTTCCAGTTGTTAGCCATGGATGCCAGGAAGGCAAACAAGCAGCTGCCCTTCCCAGCCCCTACATTGGATTTTACATAGTTGAGAGAATCTTTAGACCTTAGAGCATATTTATTCTTTGATTTCTTTTGCTAAAACAGAGTGCAGCCTGGATAAACACTGAGGAGGGCATGGAGCCAAGTGGTTTAGTCTACATAGGCAGCTTTTTGTTTCTGCAGCCTTCATTCAGACTTACAGCTGAGCAGTTAGAAGAAGTGGATACACCCTGGAGAATCGCTTTCAACCCACGCAAACAAAGCTGAAATCTGTGAAGTTTCCTTCCCACATCCAGATTCAACTAGTTCAATTGTCAATATGTATCTCAGATGATTTGGGCAACGTATTAAATAATCTGTCAAAAGCACTTGCCACCACCCCAGTCCCACGAGGTCCAGGTCTGATCTCAGTGCACTTCATGCTAGCACAGGTTTTTTGGCACTAGCAAAGTTTCTTCTGATTTATATCAATATAAAGTTGAACCAGAATGACCACGGGCTACAGTACCAGCTTTGACTTTGACTATCTCAGATAAATAACTTGCTATACCATTCCTCACCTGTAACATTGGCTTGAGCTCATACAACCCCAAATCACATTAATAATTCCTGTCTGTTAATAACGCCCTGCCCCAAGTCTGAAGCAAGCTGAGAGAAACCATAAAAACTGAAGTACACATAAGTACATAGCCCACATTTTATGGCTAGCCCCTACTTGTACTGCAGACAACTTTGTAATGGAGAGGAATCAAATATAAACAAGATAGCTAACTTTCAGGTTCCTAATTTCAGTAATTTAAATCATTTTAGTGACATTTTACTGTTTGGTTTTCTGCAAAACAGTTCTGTATTTGCAGAGCTTTCTTTTAGGCAGCACTGCTGTAGCTCCCTACAGTCCATGGGAAGCCTGAGTAATTACCTTTTCTGTTGGGATAAACCTCCTATTTTAGCTTTATTGAGAGTGTAAATAGAAATCAACTGCTGATCACAAGCTGAATTTTGCCCAGCCTGAGACAATGTATGCCTATATGTAGATGGGTGAATGAAATATACTTGCAGAGTATCCACTTGTTTTGTTTTAGTTGTATGGCATAATACAGACTGAAGCTATTCAGCAGTTTGGAGAAAGAGCCACTGGTGAGGAGTTCATGAGTGGTGTAAAGCTGAGACTGGTAAACCTGGAAGTGCATTCTACCTCTCCCTGAATCACACACAGCATTAGTCAGACTAGAAATACTAAAGACAAATATATTGACACTGTCTAAAGTGAGGTGAAGCAGTGAAGAGTTCTATAGCACAGGTATCTTTAGGTTCTCAATTTGTATGCCAGCATGTGTGCCTAAATCTATACCTCTCTTATTTCAGTTTTGGGGGCCTAGGCTTAATATTGGGAGCCCAGGCTTAATCTCCAAACAAAAGTTTGGAGATAATAGAGGTCAAAAGGAAGAGGCATTTTACATATCATTTCATAAATTCATATGTATCATATCTACATGCACACTACATACACTAAAATATGAGTTTAGGACTTCTTTCAATCCAAAGTATCTTGAAATAATAAAAAGGTCTGCTTATTAAATGTTTTGTACAGAAAAATTTCTTTGGTATAATTCTAGTCATTCTCTTTATGCAGGCATATCTGGTTATCTTTTTAGCTTACACAGCAGGTTGATAAAGTTTTAAGCATGGTGTAATAAGATAACAGAAAGCCTAATATTGGAAACACTATAGGAATAGGAAAGGAAAAGAAGACCATATTTCAAAAGGCCTTTGAATATTATTTGTGCAATAGATTTTCAGTTGAAGTAAATAATCCTTAGTATCACCATTATAATGACTGTATTTTCCTAAGGCTTTGTTTCCTAGTACCTCAAAACAAAAGTCTGCACTGTCATTCTCCTCTGTTTGCCATGAATAATGTTAAGGCTGCCGTTGATCACAGGATCTTATAGAGCAAAATGGTTGTGGCAAATGTGCCTAACCTAGAATATGTCTCCATGAAATACACAGCGGAGCCATAGTCCTCCTATTCTAAGCTTGAATCCATATTAAGGCAGAAAATAAATTTTTTCATTCATCAAATTCTTCCTCGTAGGTCATGCCTTTTGATAGACCAGTATTATCTCCTTTTACACCCCAATGGATCTACACTACATTAGGAGATACCCAATGTTTAGCACAGGTTATAAGCCTGCACTCTTTAGCACGACTTTCTAGTAACCATTTTTGCCAATTTTCCCCCAGGGCGATTAGGTTTAGGTCACAGTAACTGACTTTTATTTTGTCTCAGAAGCTACATCTGCAGTGTATTTAAAGCAGAGGTCCAAGGCCTGTTTAGATTTTCCTGTAATAATATCCTGTGCTCACATGAGAAAATGAAGACCTTTGCCTTAGCTTGAACAGGACCAACAGGACCTGCCCAGTGGCAAAGTGAGACAGGGAATAAAAAAGGGAAAAAGAAAAACAACCCAGGCCTTAGCTCTCTGCAAGGCCCTGGTCTCTTAGAAAGCAGCATAGGTGCAGCCAGTCTCAGTATCTCCTTTTCCTCAGTGTACTGATCAATTGAATTGCACAGCTGTACTGTTGCAATGCAGCATGGACCCACAGGAAGCAGTGGCTGGGACCCCAAAGCACTGCAGGGGGCTGGGGGCATTCAGCAGGGTGCTCTGCACCACAGCACAGCTCCTGGGCTGGAGCTGGGGCTCTGCTCAAGTTTGGACAGAACAAGCAGTACCTGTCTGCTCTGTCACACAGACAGGAGAGACACAGCCCAGGAGTGGCAGCTGCTTTGACTCCTTGCTCAGTCTCTGGCTGGGAGACAGAGAAGCCTTTGAAATGATAAGTTAATGCCAGAACTGCTAGCAACAGCTTTTAAAACTCTTGCCAAAAAGATGGGGTTTTCTATGTGCTTGGGGACACACATTTAACAGGAGGGAGGGGAACAAAGAGGACACACAAAAAATGAAAGAAGATGGGTCATTTTTTCCCTTCAAGAAACAGTGAAAGTGATTATTCTCTGGTTGTTCAGCAGTTCAGGATTGCATCAGTTAAACAAAACTGTTTCAAATTCAATATAAACTGTGGAAAACTCTTATATGAACACTGTTAGATTTTTTTTATTAGATGAAACAGGGCAGACAGATACCAACTAGAACATGAAGAGAGCAAGAACTACTAGTATATTCTAGTGTTTCATTTTTTATTTTATTTTTGCTCTGATGAAGCTGGGCTCCATTTTGAAAAGGTGTTATAGCAAATAAAGTATTGTTAGTAAATCTGACGAATCTGTAGTTACAGCTTTTGCCTTCTGGTGTTGGGGTTTTTTTTCTCTCAATAGAATTTATCAGCAGAAGAAAGACATAAACCTGCATTCTATTTTTTATTAAAAAAAAAAAAAATTTTTTTTCCAAAAGATTACATGTGATAATATTGTCTAGTTGAGACAGTGCAAAGTTAGGATACAAGTTAGGACCTCTTCTGCTTGTCTGCTGTGTTCCTGTGAAATAATATGTATCATGTCTTCATTCCTTAGTTTCCTCTGTAGCCTAATTTACAAAGTGTTTGGAAAAGTATTGATGTAATACCTGCATTTTGTCTTCACCTGAGAGAATCAGGTTGGACAAATGTCACTGGTGTAAAAATTAGTCTATCATACCTTTGAAGGAAAAAGATCAGTGCTGATATGCAAATAAGTACAGTTAACTTTTGAATCTCAGCTGAGATCCTGACAGCTGGGAAAACCAAACAAATATTTGTTTTGAAATGAAACTTGAAAACTAATGAGAAAAAAATCCTGGATCACTCCAATGCTATTTATACTATTGCTTCTCACAGTAAAAGCATATTTTGGGCCATGGGACATAGTGAATTATACCTACCTCATATTATAATAGGCAGGGAACCCCCAAACATTACATGAATGCACAGAGCAGTACAATATGCTCTCACACATCTTAGCTCAGGAAGCTAAGAATGTATTGCTATTCTCCCCTGTGCCCTTTATTTTGCCTATATTTAACATCTGATTTCTCACTTCAGCAAAGGTGAGCAAAAACACATTTCTCTCTGGACCTTAGGCCTCAAAGACTTTAAAAAAAGCTTCTGCACCCTGATCCAGACTAAATTCACAGCATGATTCTGGGATACAGCAGAGCTAGCCCAGGTGGCTGCTGCACAGCCAGTTCTGGCTCTCCCCATCCGAGGCACACAGTCCATCCCACTTCCCTGGGCTGGCACCTCTCTAGGCAAATGGACCTAAACCAGCAGGAAAACATTCCTCTTGTTATTTTAGTAGTTACTCTGCTGCCAGATGAACTCCCTGAACTGCCATGCCACAATATCATCAGCTTTCTGTGCTGGTCAAAAGGTACAGAGGGATGGAAAGGTGGGGAAAAATAAGCTCTCTCCCCATGGCAGCAGCTGCCAGCACCGTTCATCAGCACACCAGTAACTGCACCCTGTGTCCAGCACCACAGGTGCTCCTTAACCCTTTCCTGGGGCAGCCTCCTCCTCATCTACACCACACAGCCTCAGTGGGAAGGACAAGGACATTAGCAGCCCAGAGGGGAGCAGGTGGGGATGGGAGAAAGAGAGAGAGGGAGGGAGGAACTTTGTCTTCCAGGGCTCTCTTCATTGCACGAGCAGACGTGGTTTTGAAATGATGGGGTCAGAAATCTTTGTGCAGTGCAGCACTGCTGAATATTCATAATTGAGGATTTTTCTCTGATTTTCTTTGGTTTTTTCCTGGAAAGTGTTGTATTGCTGAGTACTAGACTGTTCTCTATGACTTGAAATTATTAATATGTACAGTTTTTTAAGACATATAGTTACTTTCTGCTGTTGAAAAGAACTGTTCTATGAATCAGTTCATTTATACTCACAAAGCCTAAATACCAGGGACAAAAATTTTCAAATCGCCCAACACATTTTTAAATTTTTTTGTCTTTCAAGTTGTTCCCCCTTCCCCACAAATTGTCACCTGTTCATCCTGATTAAGGCTAGGAAAAGCCTCACAGATTCTCACAGATTTCAGACATGCTTCCTGTGCATCTCTGGCTCTGAAGCAACATCAGCAGTAGGTAGTGTCTCCTTGTTCTGCTACCCCGTGAAGGGACCAGAAGGAGCATGAGCCACAGTTTGGATGCACCAGAGCCCCTGCAGGGCTCTCTAAATCCTTCACCACATCTCAGAGAACACAAGTGTTCTGGGACCTGAATCCCCAGACAATTTTTTAGCAGGAGCCACTCCCCACTGGGAGAAATCTGAAAAGAAAAATCCTGGAGCGAGGACTTAAGGAAATGCATTTATCCCTTGTTTAAAAAAGATGAAGTGCTGCAGGGAAGCATTGGTCTCTAGTGGGCACTTTGAAGCTGTGGCAAGTTTTCTTTGTACTTAGGTAGTTGGCAATAGATCATCTACTGCTGTAATAATGTGATTCTGAAGTATGATCCCTGATGCTGGCTTGAAGTTCATGGAAGAAAACCCTTGCTTAGTTATTATTAACACTCTCCATAAGTCTTAGAGACAGATGAGAAGTACCTTTACAGGTGCAGATCTGACAAAACAGTCATACTTGTTATTTGTTGTGCTGCTGCTGCTGAGACTGTTTATATTAAAGCTGGCCACCCTCAAATTTGGGGAGAGAATTATTTTCATATAGTTGGGGATAGTTGTTCCAAAATCAGTGGTGTATTTTACACCATATTTGAAGTCCTTACTGCTTACAATTAGACTGGAAATGCATTAGGCAAATACTTAGCTAGCATGACAGACCAGATGAGGTAAGAGGCATTCTTTTATCTCTGGTGTGAATTATTTTACATTTCCTTACAGGGGTGTCATCCTCAAGGTAATGGACTGAAGGAGAATGGTCCTCTTTGTCACAGCTGAAGAACAGGAAGTTGGGATAAATAGAAGTTTTGCCCAAGTGCCTGTCAGGGGCACAGATACACTCAGTGGAGGGAAGCTTAACACACCATTATATAAAGGAGTGAAAGGCTATAAATACTAGGTAATCAGGTTTTCATTTTTATGGCTCTACAAATCTCTCTATTCCTTGGACACAGGACTTCATTATTTAAAGAAAAATGCTGGACAAAATTATAAAGCTCTAAGTGCTTTTCAGTTGCCTCAAAATTCCCTGACTGATATTAAAACAAAAAATGATATAAAAACAAAAGAACAAAATAATGGAAATGAGACTCAAAAAACAGTGTTACTAGAAATAAAGTGTAGCCTTAGACGAGCCCATCAAGTGCTGAATTATGATGTTTGATAGGCTAGACTTATGTTAGAGAGTGCTAATAAATAGAAATAGTCTAAGTCATGAAAACATGTGGGTGGGCATCTCTCCTGATCAGCCTCAGACCTGCCTTAATGTAATATTGAGAAGGAAACTGTGGAAAGCGGGGCACACCTGGCTGAAACACTTCTGGCCAGCTTTCAGAGCTCATCCTCTGAATATCAGCATTGATACAGCTCACTGTCAGCACTTGGTGTGCTGCATTGGCAGGCACAGAGAAGGGAATCAGGAATCCAGCAATATCTTGATCCACTAGGAAGTTGATGCTAATCCACGAGAAATGAATTTTCAGACTCAGAAGGGTGAATCCTGTGCTGTTGGTTAACATTCTCCTTGAAAACTAAAGCACACCTTTGCCTACCTCTTCACAATTTTCTGAGCAAGTGAAAATTAGGCTTCATGTGGGTAAAAGTTCCTCATTGCATTCATTTTTTCTCCTGAGCTCTGCTGGTCAGTTCAAGCTGCACCACCTGTGTCTGTACGTATGCAAGACATTTCCAGCCAAATTTCCCTCAGCTTTCCATCCTTCACATTTTCTGAGATTATAGTGAGGCCTGAGCACAGGGGAGGGAGGGACTGTGGTTGTACCACCAGAGAGATGCCTTGGCTCAATCTGCTGGCATGTATTTCTCCCTTTCTCCATCTCTTGTGCCACTTCAGTGACACAAGTAACACACACCTCTATACCATCCATGCCCTTGACATGTCATTCTTCACCAGTTTAAAGCTACCATGGGCCATTTCTACCACGGGTCAGATATTTAACAGTGCTCAGTAGTGACAGTAAGTCCTGAAAAGCTGCCCCATAACAAATTGCAAGTTTGACTTGGCAAGTAGAGTCCTGGTTTATTGCTTATGTCCTGGTTTATTGTCCTAAAGCTGGACAAGGAATGACTTTTGGTTTGGTGTATTTCAATGCAGAATGTCTCAGAGTACTGAGTGGCTACTACTGTGGCTTTTGAAAACATGCTGCCATGGCAAGACACTTGGACACAAGGGATTTTCTTAGGTTCTTTCCCCTCACATCCACTTTCTCATTGTTTGTAATTTCTCTGGCAGATGAGCTGAAAATAAAAATCATACTGGTGGAGAGAATATACTGTATATCTGTTTCCAAGTTCAGAAATTATTGAGATCATATTTTTTGTGGATCTACAAAGACATTCCCTTGTTCTAATAAAGAGTAATGTCAGTTCTGTGCTGTTCCTGCTGTACATAGTTATATTATTGCTGTTTATATTTCCCTTATTACTTTTGAAAATCATTGCACTTCATCTTGATCATCAAATTGGTGTGACACACAACACCATGTAGCTGCTTAATTATGCATGTGAGTGTTCATTTTATCAAAACTACAGCTTTCATGAGCAATTCTCTAATAAGGAAATGACTCCTGTGTAGTTTTTCTGAGACACATTGCTGCATGGCTTTGCAGACAGACACACCACAGTGTGTCACCAACATTTACATCATAGCATGCTGCAGTCTGCCATGACACACAATGAGAAAATAGAAAAATACTGCTATTATGTTATGCTGACATTGTCTACTGTAAAATTTGTAGTGGCCACATTTCCCCAACAAAGCACAAGACTTACCTTCTCAAAAGCAGCCTCACAATGGAGACCAGAACAGAGGCAAACCCTTGGGGGAACTTCCAACCATTACAAAGCTACTGCTGTTTGTCTGCAGCTTTGTTGCCTTCAATGTCACACCTTTGCAATGGCACTGGGGTAGAGGGAAAATCTTCCTCTTTATCAAGGTCAAGAGAAATTACTTCTCCAGTGTAATAACCCAGTACTCTGAGTCCAGACTGAAGTGGACTGACCTTCATACCAAAAATCACCCCAGATGACACTCCTGGTGGTTTCAGCATGCAGCTAATGATTGAATACTCCCTTTACTCCACAAGCTGGCTCTATGGACATGGCAGGACACTGCACTGCCAGAGTCTGTACTCTAGGCACTGTGAGGGGACAGTGAGTCATTCTGTGCAGTTGCTCCCTACAGCTTGCAACATTATCTGATCAAAATATAAAGAAAAACCTATGTGATTGTCCTGTAACTTCTATAGACTGAGGAGTTACTTGTCAACTACCTCTGTCTCCTTTGATTTCTGAATTAGATAAGTCTATTCTCTTGGACAAGAAATGTTATGCTTCTTAAGCTATGCTTCTTCAAAGAAGACCTAAATGATTTGCTTCTTTGGCTCATTAGCTTGTCCTTGCACTTGGGAAAGGACAGTGCTGCTTATGAGTTGAATGCCCACTTCAGCTGATGAAGAATGGCAAAGAGATTAACATGGCTTTATCTCCATTCTTTCCACACTTCATATTAAATTTCCTTGCAGATTAAGAGTTATGTAAAATGCTTAAATCACTGCAGAACATTTTTTGTGTTGTCCTGTGGGTAGTAAGAAATAATACTGCAAAAGGCAGATGGACAGAACAAAGAGCTAGAGTATGGCAAAGATGGGCAGGACAATGACACAGTGATGAGCAAAGCAGCAGGACAAGAGCCTGTACATCAGTTTGGGAAGTAAGTCACAGGGAAGTAAAAAGTCATGCTGAATATGTCATTTTCCTACAGACGAGTGTCTGAGAATTAGATTAAGGACATTTTCCAAAACTATGATAAGATTACTTTAGTAAATAATGGCATAAATCAGTTTCCCCATATCTTTATCTGCTTTTCCATGCACAATAACAGCATATGAAAGAAATTCCTCAAATGAGCTGAGTCCCAATATTCAGCAGGTCCTAGTTGTGGACCTCCATTTCTTGTCAAAGCTAGGTCACCTCCTATGCTGACAAGATGTATTGGAACTCTGCCTGCCAAGGACTCATATTTTACATTTAAATCCCTGTAATTTTATGTGTTGCCCCAAATGCCTTATTTTTAATAGCTGCAATTGTGTTTTGTTTATTTTTGTTTGTTTGGGTTTGGGGTTTTTTTTGTTTTGTTTGGGTTTTGTTTGTTTTTTGCTTGGTTTTTTGGTTTTGTTTTGGTTTGGGTTTTTTTGTTTTGTTTTGGTTTTGGTTTTTTTTTAGTAATTACACTAGCTGTGTATTCATTCCCATTTGGATAGAATTTAATTACCCAAATTTTGTACATCAATATACATATGTCACTCTTCCAAAAAATGCAGCTCTCCCCTCTTAACATTCAGTTAAATCTGGCTTTAGTTACTTCTGGCTTTGAATTTTGATAGCTTTGGTGTCCATAGTTTTAGGAAATTAGCATAGCAGATGGATTATCTCCCTTTTTCTTGGCCTTTGTGTAGACTCTTTTCCTACTAAATACAGAAAATCAGGATTTAGTACTATCCTTATTACTTAGACTATGACAGCTGATTAGAAACACAATTTCTGTCTCCTTTTATTCCTCTAAACAAGAAAATCTTCCAGTTGCTAGAATGGATTTACAGTGATTCATAATGGACTAATCATTCACACAACCCCACCCATTAACAATATTACACCAGGGATTAATTTGTCTTGTGACATTTAGGGCACATGTTGCACTTACCAAGTGTGCATGCAGGTACACATTAACTCCATAATTATTCTGTTATTACCTCAAAGTCTTCCTCAAAGTGAAAATCCACCAGTACTCATAATCACTTGTGTAGAAAGCCATCATAAAAATATTCTCTGGGAAGCTGCTGCCTTCAGTATTTTACATAATAGCTGCCCTGGTATTTTATATCATAAAATGTCCTTAGCCATAAAATATTGCCATTTTCAAACACTTCTGTGCATCAAATCAGAATGTGTGGAGTGTTTCTACAAGACTGCACCCTTAAAGCTTTGATCCTGCAAAAGCTTGACTTTGATGACACTTGAATGTGGCTGTTACTCATGTTTCTAAGGTTAAGCATATTCATGTCCACTGGATCACACCTTAGCTCCTGAGCATCTTGAATCAGGAACATTGCCTAGAGATGAGCATACCCCTAGGAATAAATTTTCATTGATGTGCTTCCATGCACAGTGTATAAAGAACCAATGATGTATGTATTTCTTTTCATTTAATGAAAGTAAATCCATCCTGTGTCCTCAGTGAGACTGGTTTATCACCAGTACATCACAGCTAAATGAGTCACAAGTCAGCCAAGGGCAGTGCTGCCTCCCCAGGCCTCACCTCTGTGTCCCATGCTGGTTTCTACTCACAGGAAGCACAGCCTTTAGCAGCACTTGATGAGGACTGACTTAGAGGAGGACATGATTGCAAGTTCAGGTCTATGTGTTTCATATATTTCAGGCAAATTCTGTCCTATTTTTATAGGTTCATGCTGGGATGGAGCTCAAACAGGGAGGTTTGAATTAAACTACTGTGGCAGCAGGCAACCCAGTGAGTACAGGGCTTGAAAGGACCAGGGCTGTAAAAAAATATTAGTCACATATCATTATTAAATAGTGTTTCAGAAGAGCATACCTGGAGTTCATTTTTGCTAATTCAGCAAAACAGAAGAATAACTGCAGTTTGTTATTCTTCACATGGGCATTTACCATTTCTGAGCAACATAAAACAGGAGAGGATTGGGACTGCAGCACACGAGCAGCAGAGCAAGAAATACACAGGTTCGAATAATCACAGCATTTTCATTCACACAAGAAACATTTCTGTCTACCCAAAACCACCATTGAAATCAGCAGCCAGGATCACAAAAATAAAGTTATGCAACTGGGTTCTTTGTTTCAGAGAGAAAAAAGGCACACACCATAACCCCCAGTACGGCACTGCACATACACACGCATGCAGACACAGTCCCGCAATGCCAATTTTATGGACAGCACCAGCTCTGCACCTGCCTTGCAGCAAGAGAGCAGAACCTGGGGCTTCAAAGACAAATTTTGCATGTTCACACGCACACACACGGAGAAATAACAAAGGTATGGCTCAGAAATAACCCTGAGCTCTTGGGGCACTGCTAATTCATCCCAAGACTCAGTAGCCTGAGTCACCCCGTCAGTGATGCCGTGGGTGGGAGGGGGATGCCACACTCTTGGGAAGGCCTCGTCCCATTCCAAAATCGCTTCAGCTTCCCCACCACTGGAAACATCCCTGCTGTTGCCCCCACACCCATGAGCATCCTCCACTCCATCCTTCACCCCAGACGGGTCCCCCAGCCGCGGCGCTGCTGGTGCCCTCCAATCAGCAGATATCCATGGCAACCGCTCTCAAGCACCAGGAGGAGACAGCTGAGTTGGACTGAAAATCTCCCTTCTGCTCCTGCCTCCATCACGTGCGGCGAATGGGCAGGCGAGCGGTTTCCCTGCTCCCGCAGGTTGGGAAGCGCGTTCCTGCCTCCCTTTGTTTCCTTCTCTGGGGCCAGCACCGCCCGCACGGAGCGCCCGCCGGGGCACCCCCGCATCGCCGCCCATGCTCGCTTAACGAAGGCGCTGTCGGCCGGCACTTCTCTCACACCCTCCCAAAATTAGCACTCAGTGGGCGAGCCTCGCAAATTGCTGACAAATACAGAGCCCCTGGCCATGCCAAGGCTTTTGTTGCACTGCCCTCAGAAACCAGGCAGCCGCGTAATGAACATGTTCTTGTAACACAATTAAGTTGGGGGAATCAAATAACTGTTATCATTATAAAGCGTTTGTTGGTGCCCCAGATATTTAGGCAAGATAACAGACTGCACACGGCTTTGCCTCTCCTTGCCAGTGGATCCCAGGAACCTATTTGCATGCCATGGCCCCGTGGCACGGCAGCCGAGCCTTGGGAGGATTTGCAGAAGACCTGTGGGCTGTGGACTGCTCAGTGAGCACTCGCAGACCCAGCCCCTACCACTGACTTCTATCGACAGCCCTGGGCCAAGCCAGGCTGCCAAAAATTTTGAACTCTGTTTGGGAAGTGTTTCCATTCTCATTTGTAAGCTAATATTTTTAAATCTGACTTGCAGTTTGGCTTTGAGATCCTTGAATGCAACATTTTTTTTCACTCTGTTGCACTTCTTGCCAGATCCTTGGAAGGAAGAAAGACAAAGGAATTTGATGGGCACAGCACCAGCACAGTCCTGTCCCACCTCTGTTGCAGCAGTTCAGAGGCTGATGCTAAACCTCTGCTGCGTCCAGGTTGTCTCTGAGCCTTGTATTACCCTAAAAAGAGGCTGAGAAACAGGCATCTTACCTTATTTTTAACACAGAGAGACCACTGCCAAATGTCTCTGGATCTGCATTCACAAGAATCTGCCTTCCCTTTGGCTGACGCTGACTAACCCCTGTACAGCTCTGCAGCCTTACAAAGGTCTTTCAGGATAAGTCACTGAATACACAATCCATTAAAATGCCTTAGAGTATACCTAGGAAACATCTGTGATAAACCTAAGTTGTAAGAAAAAAACCTGCAATTCATAACTATTTTAAATACTAAAAATTTGGGGTTTCCCCCAAACACATAGACAATTAAGACAATCTGCAACGTGAAGAATCTCTTTATATCCTCTTTTTAAAACCCAAATTCAAATGATGGTAGAGGGTGTGCTCCTGTTAGCTGGGATGCCTGAATGGTTTGGGGCGCAGACATGTTTCAGGTGACTGATTGGCCTGACTGGCTAAGATGGCATCAACACATTCTTCAGCTGCACTGTGAGAATAGCAGCCTACAGCAACATCAGAAACCTCTGTTTTCCCTAGACAAATGCAGTGGATAGGCCACATACGTAGCATATTAATACATAGAGATGATATATACAGGCTCTTTGTCTCATCATTCTAAAAAGGTTATTAACTGTTTTTCTTACATCTAAGGGGAGAGATTGGCCAGAGCTGTCATATGTTCCTGTCAGATTTTTCATACCAGCACTGCAAATTAGAGCTTTGGGGAGTTAGCAAAAAATAAGGATAGGTGGTACAGAGCCAGGTGGAGAGAAATGTTGAATGTTGTATTTGCATAGGGTTTAACACGAACAGGATCAGAGTGAATTCGTTCCTGTTGCAGAGGGCTGGCTTGAGACCCATGAAATACCCTATTAACCCCTGATGGCTCCACAGCTGAGGTGGAAATGGATCCTTTGTGCAGATAAAATACCCCCTTAAAGAATAGCAGTGTGGCTTGGATGTCCACGTTGTTTCCAACTCGCTCCAAAAATACACGAGGCAGTGTCGGAAAATACCATCCCACAAAAGCCATAAGACACAGCTATCACTAGAACCTGGAAGGGGAGATAAATATATCATAACAATTTTCTCCAAGGCAGGAACAGCTATTATTGGCCGGGAACACAAGGGCTATAGAAGTGATGAATTGTAGAAGTCCAGTTACAAGAATCCTCTGCTTTGGTGTGATTTGTTCACTGCACATGTTTACAAAAACAATACTATCAGGTCTTATTCTTTCCTGTTGGATATTTATTTATTATATGTGTCTTGTCACAAGCCTGAGTATTTCAGAGGCTGCCCCCAATGTACAATGCCTTCAAGAAAGAGAGGGGGAGAAGGACCCCACCTGTCCCAGCCTGTTCCCACAGTAGAGCGTGGCATACAGTGCTGTGGTCAAAAGAAGGAGAAACTGGCTAAAAAACCTGAGCAAATAGTAAATATAATTAACTGCCTGCATTTGAAGTTCCAAGTACAGAACTACCACAGGAGAGTTTATTTCCAGCTCCACCCAAGCTTTGCTTTCTTTGTTTAGATGGTTCAGGGCAGTTGGAGACAAAACCTCATTATTTTATATTCCAAAAATGTCCCATGAACACCTCTTTCCCCATACGTACAATAGAACACTAATAATAGCAGCAATGGAAGGCTCATGCAAAAGGCTTCAAGACCCATCCCTGCACAGTAAAAAAAAAAAAAAAAGAAAATCTAAATATGTAAGTGTAAACTGCAAATAAGCATTATGAGAGTTTCCAGGATTTGCATGTTCTTCAAAAATCTACTGTGCATCAGTGGAAGGCTTCGCTCACTAGGAGAGAGATAGTAAGGTTTGTTCATGCAGCTAGCAAGTTGACTTTAATTATTTTACTCCCATTTTTTGGAAGATATTAATGTTTTCTTAAAAAATAACTTTCTCTACCCAGAACTGGGCTACTTCTGCTTGGTTATTCAGTGAAGTCACCATAATTCTTCTTTATGATTCCAGTCTGTCACCATCTAAATAATTGCCATGTCACAAATTCAACACCATAACTTTATGGACAGATGAAGCAAGAGGAAACAGGCAGTGGGGTTAAAAATACTTGGCGAAGCAAGACTTTGAAAGCAGCTTCTAAATGCCTTTGAAAATAGCCACAGAAGCTTGACAGAAAAAGACAAAACCACCTGAAAGGTAAGCAGATGTAGGCAATGACACAAGTCAAAGTGGCCCCCAGTGTGAAAACTCTCCTACACGAGACAAATGAGAGCATTTGGGTCACAGAACAGTCACGTCTGTGTGAAGGGTGGAACATATGGAAATTTTTGCTGTTAATTAGGGTGTGCCTATGGCAAGGCCACTGCAGTTGGACTTGCTTCAATTCAGAAATGTTCAGCTCAGCATAATGGTCTGGTTGGAATTTAGAAAAGAAAACCAAGGGTTGTGGGATTTTCCCCCTTTCTGGTTTTCTCTTTTTTTCTTTTTTTTTTTTTTTTCACAAATGACAGAGCAGACCCTGTAGAAATCAGGAGGAATAACAGTACAAGGAATGGAAGGACACCCAGAGTCTGAGCTGGGAAGGTGATCCCCCAGGTGAGACATCCTGTTTTGGGATGCCAGCTAGGACAGAGGTCCCATGCCTTTCCAGTCTGCTTAGGGTCAGTTTCAGCCCTTCAAAAAATGAGGATAGTGACGTCTAATAGCCTCTGTAAAGTTCACTAGGTTGGGATGAAGGGGATCTGGACTTTGTTCTTGTCACTTCCATCACTGGTTGAGTGATGATGGGCCAGTTCCTTTGCTCTACCCCAGCTTTCTCAGATTAATCAGGGCTAACAATACCGACCTCCTCTATAAAGAGCTTTAGAGTCCAAAAAAATCTGGATGTTATTATGATGATTGGCAATCACATCATGAGAATGGGATTAATTTTTTCAAATTCAGATGTTTAAAATATTTTAACTCCTTCCTAACAACACCAAGATAATTCTACAGTCACTTCAGAAATTAACATTCTCTTTGGTGTTTGTACACAATGTTTATGAGACTTGATGTAATCATCAAACATAAATGCAGTCCAGAATATGAACTACATTTAGACTCCCCTTTTGAAGAAACTGTTGAATACTCAGGAATTGCAGTCTTAAATAATGAAGAGAAACACAAAGAAATGTGTAATGGATCCAGCTTTTCCAGGCTTATTTTCATTACCAATGGTTTACTAATAAAGAGAAGTCTTACTTGGGATTCTTAAATAAATCAAAGCCATCCTGTTGAGGTGATGGCTGTTTCTCCAGTGAAATGGGATTTTTTGTCACTTTGCTCTTCTTTGAGCTGAACTTCAACAAAAATTCAAATTCAGGACTAATGGTGACACAGAGTTCTTTGGATATCCAAAGTCATGGACAATGAACTACAGCATTGTGTCCTCACTGGGCCTCACACAAGTATGAAGCTGTGTTTCAGATGACCATCCTTGCCACAGCACCCATGATGTATCTCATGGGCCTGACACAGCGTGACACTCCGATGCTCAGAGGAAAACCTCGAGTTTATTTAATATACTCCCTCCATGCTAATAAAGAACTTAGGAACTGATAGAGGATTTTAAATAAGCCTTTAAAATGATACTCTCTCACCTGGGCATGAATAGGTCCAAATTAGCATTTTGAATGAGATAAATTGCTGCAGATCCAAGCAGGTAATCAATCACACTTTATCTAGGCTTTTCCAGGGGTAGAGAGGGTGAATGAAACTGCAGTATTGAAAAGAAAAAGGACACAATACACCAGCCATGCTTCCCGCCCACTCCAGAATAAAGACAAGGAGATTTTAGAGAGTCCCCACTACAAGGGGATGCCCCTTTTTGTGAGTAAGCTTTGTGGGGGAAAAGATC
>VYZP01035356.1:9734-28745 GCA_013400635.1 Hypocryptadius cinnamomeus | reverse complement strand
TTGAGCAGATTTGGGCTCTGCTCCAGAGTCGTGTTCATCTCCCACAGGCTCGTGACTGATCTGAGGGAGAGGAGGAAAGAAAATTGTTAAATCTTAATCCAGCTGTGAGAGAAACTTGGCAAATAAAATGACTAAAAGCTGTCTAAGAGACAGTGAACTCTGCTCGAAAGGTTTTTGGGTCTTCTCTCAGCATAAAGCAACTAGAACTGACTCCAGTGGAGTCCATGGCACCTCAGATTTCTTTTGTTGTCAGAAATCTGTCAGAACAAATCTTTAGTTCTTCTTAGCTCAGTATTACATTGAAAACTAGATATAGATTTGGCTATTTTAGTGAGGCCAATTCTTATTCTTAAAACTGTAAAGAAATAATCCTCATGCAGGATTTTTAATGAGAACCAGGCCAAGGTTCATGTGAATGAAAATATCAGAGGAGGAAATGCCAAAGTTTTTATCTCTCACAACTCAGAAAATCCATAAATTATAACCATCACCTCCTTTGACAGCTGAATATCACCATGATGAACCAAAGTCCGTGATTTGGCACCATTAGGAGGTGATTATTAGGCAAAATGCCCAAGAACACATTCACTGGGGCTGTAGAAAGCACCATCCAGTCCACCAACACTGACAAATGATGCAATTTGTGACACTGACAAATTAAAGGATGTCTGTGGGATCAAGAAACTGAGGTCAACCCTTTAATTACCTTTTCGGAACTCCCTTGTGTTTATATTTTTGTCCAGGGATAACATGACTAGGAGGGAAGGCAGCTCTCAACATGTGGGCATGGGAGGAATTTGGAAGCAATTAAACACCTACCTGATCTTTTACATCCTGCAGGCTAATGGAGTCCAGGATGGGTTTGGGACTCTGAGCTGCCAAATGACACCACAAACCTTGGGACTCTTTCAGAATAAACCTGGTGTCTAATCCTGCTGCCCTCAGCCACCTCTGGCAGTGTCTCATCCCACAAATACATCAACTCAAAGCCAAGTGCTTAGTTGCAAAGTAAGGTCCTTTACAATGTGAGTGCCACAGAATGGAACTTTTTCTCAGGCTGCATCCCCATCATCTCTTTGTCCTTGCAACACCTGAGGCTGCTCAGTGAGTGGAAGAACACGGCACCACAAACAGAGGAGGGAATGTCAGCTGTCACTGCCAGTATCTTGGATTTGTTTCTTTGCTTGCATGTACTGGGAATAGAGAATTATATTTCAGTTTTATTGGCAGCTGGTTTATTTTGTATTTACAATGACCAAGATTGCCAGTTTACAATCTGCCAGCAAAGCAGTTGAAACTCTGCTCTCTCCCAGAAGAAGACTTTGGGAATCAGCTGGCAGGGACAAATTGTACAGCACCATGAGTACTTGCCTCTTCTAATGCTTCAGTTTCCTACAGAACCAGGAAAAAGAATATTGCTGTCATGTCTCCAAATTTAGGATTCGCAACAACAATTAAAAAAAATTATAAATAAATCATAGAGTAACAGAATGGTTTGGGTTGGAAGGGACTTTAAAGCTCACCCAGTGCCACCCCTTGCCATGGGCAGGGACACCTCCCACTCTCCCAGGTTGCTCCAAGCCCCATCCAGCCTGGCCTTGGACACCTTCAGGGATGGGGTAAAGCAATGAAGATGAGGAAATAATTCTGATATGGGTGTATTACATGGAGCTGTGACTTGTATTGAGAAACATTTAACAGCAATCTATCTGCTTTCCTTAGATTTTGCAAGCACTGCCATATCTGCAAAGCCCCAGACTTGTTTATATTTTAAATATGTTAGAAATGGGCCTCAAATTAAAAAAAAAAAAAATTTCAATGCGATTCTATTAAACATTGAACTTCCCAGCTTTTTTTTTCCCCCCATATTTTTTGTGCTGATGTCTTTCAAATCTGAAAGACAATTTGGGCGGATTCACTGCTTGCTTCAGAACAGTTGTGGGATTTTTAAATAACACTCCACTACCCAAATCTTTCTCTCTCCAGTGCTCACTGAGAAAAGGAATTAAACAAAACTATTCTGTAACATGCCAGACTACAGAATATCATTGCCCCCATCCCTGGCTTCAAACCAGGAATTCATAATAACACCTTACATAAGCATTATTTTCATTAACAGATTGATAAAGACAATGTCAAGCCCAAGAACAACCCTGACAATAAAATTGCAGCATCATCCTATTATTAGCACCACAATCACTCAAATGCTGAAAGATTTTTAAAGGAATTTTGGGATCAGTATTGTGTCAGCAATATACTAATGATGGCAATTCATGGTCACTTCAATCACACGTTTAGGGTTTGTTGTTCCAAGGTAAAGGATTTGCTCTTGTTCTTTCATCCTTGTCTCTTTTACTGTCACCCACTGCACCATCAACATTATTAAAAAAGTTTCCCTTCATGTTCCCTCTCAAGAATAGGTTTCCCTTTTCCTGTTGTCCAAGTCCCTCTGCAGGAAGGAAATTCAGATTTATATAAAAGTGAGAATGCACTGTGGCCACATTATAAACAGTATTTTAAGGGCAATTTCAACCCTGCTGAAACAACATTCTGCATGGTCATTCAAGGAGAGGTAAAACATTTCCTCCTTATAAAAACAATGGGAATATTAAAATGATGCATTTCTGCAATCCAAATGATGTTTTGCCTTCGGTGTGAAAAAAGAATTCTCTGAAGGACAAGACAAAATGAAGATGTGGCATCTTTATGAGGAACAAGGAATGACATGGGCTGTCCACCTTCCTCCCATGAAACCCCACCGGTGAATTGGTGTTTGGGATGATGTTCTCATCACCTCTGTCCACTGAATGAACAAAATACTCAATTTTCCCAGTGCAGGTGCCTTGTTTGTTTAATTGATTAGCTTCTCTAAGAGGTAAATGTGTACCACACTTGGAAGGGGTTCCCAGCTGAGGAGATCCAGCCCCTGCTATGGAGATTCCACTGAAGTCAGCAAGTCCAGCACAGGAGCAGACGGAGCCTCTGTGGGACCAGGCTGGTGCTCAGATCAGATATTGCCTTTGTGCCAGGTGAAAAAAAAAATGCATCAAAAAGCACCACGAGAACTCTGATCAACATCTTCCTCCTGGAAAAAGAAGAGCACTGATAACAAATGTGCTGCTTGTGGAAATGGGTAATGCTGCAAATGGAACAGTGGCTGATTTTTAAATTCAAATTACTAACAAATTACACAGCTTACTAACAACCTACCCTTGGAGTACAGCTGCTCACAAGGGCATACACCAGCCCCCAGATGTGCTGTTTGGGGACCTGATGGAAACAAACACATGTCAGAACACAAAGGAAAGCCCTGTAGAACAAAACCTGAGCTCACAGTAAAAACAGGAGATAACACCTCCCCTGTTTTTTTTTGTAATTCATCACACCTCTTGCAGTGTCATAGCAGTTCTGCAGCTTGCAAAAGTTATTAAGGCTAAAATTAATCACAATTACATTTTTAAAAAATTATGAGAGGGTAGAGAATGCAAAATTAACACCAAATGAAAATAATCTGAGTAGCACATCTCATTGTCCCAGTCTGTAGCTGGAACATGTCACTGTTGACAGGTCAAGGGAAGAAGTCTTATTATTCCTGAAAAAAAATATAGATGTAATACAGAAGAGATGCATATGAGAAGAGAACCAATCAAAAGGGGTTTTTTTTCCCCCTTCTTTATATTTGGGCACTGAGATTTATTCCTTTACCATCACATAATTCCCACTCCTCAGGACTTGGTTTCCCAAGTATCTGTAGGACCAACCTGCTGCAGTTAGAATTCACTTTTCCTGCCAGGCTGACCAAATGTTCAGAAAACGAAACCTGGGGCATTTCTATTTGCATCACATAAATCTGTCTGGTTTAATTCACAAGGGTTGTAAAACCCAGGTTTACCTGGCTCCCACTGAATTGAGCATTTCATTATTTTTTTCTCCCAGATAACAAGCAAGAGGACAAGGGAAAACAGCCACAGGCTGTGGCAGGGGAGGTTCAGGTTGGACATTAGGAAAAATTTCCTCATGAAAAAGAGAGGAAAGCATTGGAAGGAGATGCCCAGGGAGGTTTGGAGGTGTCCAAGGAAGGCCTGGACGTGGCACTCAGTGCTCTGTTCTGGGTGACAAGGTGGGGGTCGGGCACAGGCTGGAATCAATGGTCTTGGAGGGCTTTCCAACATCAGTGATCCTATGATTCCATAAACATTGACAAGTACAAGCGGCCACCATCCCTCCTAACTCCATCAGCCACCACCCAGCATCCCACTCCCATCCTGAGCTCCTCCTCCAGCCCTCACTGCTCCGACAAGCAAGCCCAGCTCCTTTCCTCCTGCTCCACCTGAGCCATGATGTTCAGCAAGCTGATAATTGCTTCTTTTGTGGGTCATTCGTCTGATCACTCTCATTTCCACAGGCAGAAAAAAAGATTTCCTCTCCTGATGGATAATGTCTGCACCCAAGAGAGGGTGACAAAAGCTCCCATGACTATTTCATGACTCCACGTAGTGACTGGCACAGTCAGTGGTGAAAGCTCCAGAACTAATCCATCCCTGGTGATTGCTCCAAGATTAGGATAATAAATTATTCTTTTTTTCTTTTTTCTTTTTTTTCCCTGTTGGCTGGCACAAAAATCAAATGAGATGAAGAGCTCACTTGGTCCTTCCCTCACTGAGATCTCTCCCTCCAAGAGTGACCCACAGCTCTCTGGGGTTAATCTTATCAGGCAGAGGAGCTGAGCAAGGCTGTCCCAGCCTGGTGGAGCTGCCTCATCTCGTGTTGAACAGGGACATCTGAGCACCTGCAGGGAGGACACAACTCCTGTGTGCTCCTGGCTGACCATTCCACCTGCCCAGCTCTTCATGAGGAACCTAGCAGCCCAGACCAGAACCACCCAGCCCCACCCAGCCACTGATTTTTTTCTGAAGTCTGTGCAACCCTGGCACAACCTCATGAGGATAATTTGTATTTTTTTCTACAGTGTCAAGATCAAGGAGCTTGGCTGGCCCAGAATTCAAACTTTCAACACTTAAGGGACTCCATGGGTGAAGCCTGAAGTATGTAAGAATTTTGGGCAGGACCAAGTTAAGGAATTTGTCACATATTAAGGAGAAGGCTGTAATTATCTTTGTTATCCTTCACCCAAGGAGACATCTGGGATTTATGTATTTTTGTTGTCTTAGGGGTGAAATCATAAAAAACCAAGCTAAACTTACAAAAACCCCAAATAAAGAAAAATCCATATTACCATCTATAAAGTTTGACCACAGAACTGAGTCATTTCTGTCCCCAGGAAGAGATGGAAAAGAGGCCATAAGAACAGGCAGGGAGCATCAGACAAAACATAACTTATTCACTTTTAAAATACGCCTTTTCACATTGTTCTATTAGATTTTGCACTTTGCATTCAATGCTGAACCCTTGAATGATTTGTTCTAACTCTTTGCAATCTCAGGTCTATAATTTCCAATGGTGTTATTGCGTAAGAGTGATAAAAATACAGATTTTGCAATTTAATATTTAATGAGAAGTCTGAAGTTGAAGAGCTATGTTACGATCTGTGGATTTAAATAAAAACACAATATGGTGCTGTTTGGAGATTTCAGAGTTTCTAATGCCCACCTAGCTCTGAAAATGCTCAGCTCTGAAAATTTGTCTCTTTTACCTTGAAAACTGAAAGTAACCAGAGCCAGGCACAGCGTCATAAAACCAACATTAATAAAAAAGGGGTGAAACAGCCACCAGCAGGTCACTTCTACACAGAAATGACAATTATTGCACAGAGAGGACTCAATTGTTCATCCAGCTACACTGTGCAAATGCAGGGGTGGGATTTGCATATGCAAATGTTGGTCTTTTCATATTCAGATACATACACCTGCAAAGTGTTTTTTAGCGGTCAGCTGAAAATATTGCCTAAGGAGTTCTGACTTTTTCAACACATCAGGTATTTTCACAATTATTCATCAGACTGTCTTGCCCTTGTTTTCTAAATCACTCCTTTAAATCAAACTAGCAAGATTACAAGGGAAAAAATATCATTAACAGATAAGAGATTATCCTGAAATGAAATTAATACAAATTAACAAATTACAAACAAGGAAGAAGAATAGGAAAATCTCTTTAGGGCTGCATTTTCTCTTGTCATACAGCACCCCTTACCATGACATTACAGAGATCAACCAACAGGAAAGATGAAAGACCTGCTGTGGTCTTCCCTGCTTCAAACACTTCAAAACATGGAATTCATCCAGTAAAGCATCAAAAGTTGCATCTTTCACTGGAACTGCATCTCGTTTTCACAGCGCACATGCAGGTTACAAATATTTCTGTGTACGTTCTGTGCATGGAAAATGTCTTTGGCAAGGGCTCAGGCACCAGGGAGGATATGTGGAGGCCAAGGTGTTTGCAGGGGACCAGCTGGAACAGAATTTTGGCCATTTGCAGTTGCATGTTGTGATACAAGAACAGCTGAAGTGGATTTTGTCTCCAGCAGCACATGCTGCCTCTTGCAAATGCCCTTCAAAACACCACAGTCCAAATGAAGAGAATGGCTACTCAAAAAATTGGGAAAACTGGAAATTTGAACAGGATTGTGACTCCTTTGGTTGAGCACCTGAGCCCCATAAGCACATCTGTTTCCTCAGGGTCTGTGTTCTAGTCATTTTCATGGCAGCCAGAGATGCAAAAATGAAGATAAAGCACTGAATTTCCAAAGCTACCAGAGGATGAAAGCATGGATACAAATCCAGAAGCCCAAAAAAGAGGCCAAGTTCCACAAAGGCTCAAAGGCTGATACTTGACAGGGCCCCAGGGTGACATCAGAGTACTGAAATTCATAATTACTGTCTTGCAGCTCATTTCTTGGGGGACCTGAGAGGTGAAACACGGCTGTGCCACTCATTCTTATAATCCCAGGGTTTGAGACATCCTGCAGGAATTCTGATAGATGAGAAAAGAATCAGTGTCGGGTAGAAGCAAAGAAACATTCTCCTGATTTTTGCAAACTTCTATCAACATCACAATCAACAGTTTTTTACCTTGCTAGGCCAAACTTACAGAGTTTCACCCCGAAAAGGTTAAGATGGCTGCTTTGGGAGATGCTGAGGAGGAGTAAATCCAGTTGAGCACAGTTCCCCAGTGGAAATGAGTGTGGTGGCTCAGCTGATGCCTTGAGAAGGTCGAACTAGAACAGAGGCTGGCCAGAGTTCCAGAATAAAGCAGGGATTTATCAAAAGGATCTCCTCCATGGATCCACCTTGGGCAGCACAAGAGCCCAGCCAGGGCTGCACCCAAGATGAACCAAAATGGTCCCAAAATGCACGAGCGCTCCCGGGGTCTCTCCCTGTGATCAGCTCTGCTCCATGTGCAGATTGCAGTTCATTGGCCAATTCCAGCTTTAGCCCATGCACTCCCATCCTGCTTGTTTTTCTCTCTCCAGCCCACGCTGGTTGTGCTCTTGGGCTGAGATTTGGATCATTTGTCCTTGGTGCCCAGCTGGAGCAGGAATTGTTTTGTCTCCCTGCTCTGTGCAGAGAGCTCACCATGCCCTGATGTGAAGCTCAGAACTGCACACTAAAGCAGCACAGAACCTGAAACATAGAAAAGCCAAAACCTGAGGCATCAGGGACAGTTCTGGGTCTCCCCCCATCCAGTGCTACCTTGTGAAGGTACCCCTCTCAGTTCACCTCTCTGGGGGGAAAACCAGCAGTGAGACACTTTCCACATCCAAACAACTCCTTAGATTGTGTCCTTCTCTCACCCAGGCAGGAGAGATGGCAGGCCTAAATCCCAGTTTATCACCTTTCCCTGCTGTTTTTTCATATAGATTATCAGACTAGAACGTTTGAGCATATACAACTGGTGGCAAAATCAAATATTTCCTTTTAAATTAAGGCAGCAGCAGGAAAGCCACCATTTGCTCAGGACACCAACATTTTATCCTTGCTTTTCCTGCAATTTCCAGGACATTTTTGAGAACAAACTGAACTTAAAACCACAGAATCTGTCTGCACTGTCCTGTGTGTACTTGAGTACCAGTCTGGGTATGTATTATGCTGCTGTGGCAGAAGAATCATAAAAGAACCTCAAAACCATTCCATTAAAAGACAAGTTCTGAGCCCTCACATCAGCAGTTTTCCAAGTGCTGGTGCAGTCAAATGACCCAGCATTGTCATCTCTCAGCTCATTTGTGGTTTGGGGAAAGGAATCAAGACTTTCCAATGTCTGCTCTGTGGTGAAAGATGCCCACAGATAAGTAGGACTCCTTTTATTATCAATATGCAGTGTTATATAAAAAAAATATGCATTTCCAAAGAGTGAAATACAGGTAAATCTTGTGAAAAGTTGTGTCTCTCAAAACACATTAAAGGAACTTTTTAAAACTTTTCTATATAAAAACCTTAACTCTGCAGATATGCTTGAGGAGGGGAAAAAGAAGTAGTAAAAACAAAAAACAACATAAAGCCTACAAAACCACAAGGAAACATAATTTGATGGGAATTGCAGGTCATTCCTGCTGCCATCGAGAAAGGAATTAGGGTGTGGGGGACTGCTTAATGCTCCATCATGTGGAACATAAGTCAATAAAATTTTAGTTATTCAGTAAAATGCCATTGCAAAGTCTCCTTGCTTGACTTTGCCAGTGCTGCTCTGCATGTCAGGTCTGAATAACTTTGCTGGGAACATTTTCTGTTTGCTCTCCTTATCTGAGCCATTTATTACAATTGATGTAATAATGTGTTATCACATCAATATTAATAGGAACACACTGATAATAAGATGACTTTTCATGTTTCACAGTCATGCGTGGAAATTGTGTTCCATCATACAAAATATTTCATAAATTACTGGCAAATTGTGGTAAAATACAATAATTCAATAACATCACAACATACAAAGAAGTCAAAAATAATAAGTCTAATCTTATTTTTTTTTTATCTGGGTCATACATGAAAAATTGGTGGATTAAACTGATTTTGGATCAGCACAACATCTCCAAATGGTATGCAACAGGAATCTTCTGCATACAGAGATTAATGCCTCCACAATCAGCTCACTTAAGGCTGCCAGGAGCAGAAATTCTGTGAGGAATAACACACCAACAATTACTGAAAACTGAGACAAAAAAAGATGGAATCGACACCAAATTTCAGATTAATAAACAGCCAGGCAAATGAAGTGCAAATTAACACAATCACCAAGAAATAGGCGATCTGCATGACCTGTAAGTGGGAAATATGGCCTCAGTAATAAAAGAATCAATGAGGAATCAGCCAGAAGAGCACTTCTTTCCTGCACGGCATATTTGCTGCCTAAAGGTCAGGTAAAATGAATTGTTATCAGCACCTGGCAGCCACACAGGGATGCAGAATCATCCAGCCCCACATCCCCATTGGTCAGGCATCCCTTACCCTCAGCAGGTTATCATGGTTAAAACTTCACCCTATTCTCAAAAAAGGACCAAGCTGTGAACAGGGATTTGAAATTCAATATATAATTAGATATTCACAGCTGGAATAGTCACTTGCCATTCTGAAGCAGACAGCAGGAAAAACAATGGAGAAGGGAGGGTTTTCACACACTTTGCACAGCTCCAGCTCTGCAGGACACGGAGTTTCTGTGGAGGGAGCGGCGCAAATGCCAGTGACACGGTGACATTTCATTTCTCACCAAGGTTTTGCTGGTGAGGTGCAGCCCAGGCGTTATTCACAGTCTAATTTTAGGCACTGCTCTCTCCACAGAGCCTTGGGCAGACAAAAACCCCCGAGGTGGAGCCTCCAGAGCTGCAGGGCCAGCAGCTGACTCCCATCCAAAGGCGTCGCCGCGCCGGCTCCGCGTCACGCCTTGGGTCAGAGCATCCATGGATGCAATGACACGGGGAGAGGGCAGAGCAGGCTCAGGGATGACTGAAAGATAAAGCTGGACATCTGCCAGCTGCAAACTCAAAAATAAAAGTCCCAATTCAACAGCCCAGACGTGATTTATGCCTGGTATTTAGTAACATAAACACCGCGTGTGTTGAACAAGATTTATGTGCAATTTGGGCATCGCTTGTACCCGAATCCATCTTTAAATTAGAAACACCACACGCTTCTGACCAGGGAAAAACAACCAACCCCTAAACCCAGGTAAAGCAGAATATGACAACGAGCTGGAAAGAGCAACATTTTTGCATGTCAAAATTAATAAATGTCATATCTTTTGCTCATGCAGAAAAAAAATGCAAGGTCACTTTCAGCAGCTCCAGTGAGCACTAGCATACTGTATGTGGGGTTTTAACATAATATAAAGCCATCTGGTATGGAAACTCGAGCTCAGCAGATGCATTTGGAAAACAGAGCATTCATTTTTATTGTGCACTAAAATTACATTTAAAGTGTGCTCAAAAGCATAACTAAAACAGATTGTCCCTTCCAGCATTTGTGTTGCAGGCATTGATGGGGCCTCTGTTTGTGGAGTCTGTGTTCAGACCTTTGGTCTGCCTCCTCTCCCTGTCATAATATTAAAAGGGAAACATCTTTCTTTCTGATAAATACAACTCCAAATAATCATCTAAATGCTCTCTTATGCTTGTTAGCTATTCAGATTTTCCTAAGGAAATACAGTATTAGATTTCAATGTTTGTGCTCAATGAAAATCCATTTGACCAGAAAAGCAAAGCATTACAGGCTGACTGGTTTTTCTATTAGCTGCATTAATTCTAGGTCTTCACTAGCAAAATAATTATATAAGAAAAAAAGACAGGCAACAATATAAGGTATTTTCTCTTCCTTGTACTGAAAAAGCCACAGATCTGGAACAGTGATAACACCATACCCAGCACCTTTCTAAGTAACAAGTTCATCTAGGACTTGTTATTATGAATCCACATTTTTGGAGTTTCAGTGTGATTAGGTTTTGTCTCTAGAGCCTGGAAACTGGTTACCTTCAACAAAAAAAAAAAAAAAGACAATCCTAACTAAACCAGCAGCATATTTGGTCTTGCATACAAAGTACAGTAATTTAAGAAGTGAAAACAATTCTTGATCTCTTTGTAAGATTTCAGGAAGAAAATATGTTCCAACACAGTTTTCAGTCAGAATGGTCCTAAATCAATAGGGGCAGTAATGTTTTCTTTATCTGGTGAAGAGTGCAATGTAAGGAAACAATCTCAAAAGTGACTGCCTCTTCCATAAATCAGAATTAACCTGCAAGAAACTTTGAAGTCCTTTAAAAAGCCACAGATTTATTTTTTTTTTTGGTTGGTCAACTCTTTCCAAAAACCGACATCACCAATTCTAATCTTTTAGTATTTGTAAAGAGAATTCCCCACCACCATCAACTTTCCCCTCATTTCTGCCAAATAAAGCTTATGTCCCAGAGAGGCACATCTTTAAAGTGCCTTGAAACATTCCCTGGAGTTACTCCTCTTTGCTGCTTCCAGACCCACACACGCATGTGTGACTTAGGTGGCTCAGACCAGAGGATCTCCATGACTCCAAATTCTTGTTTCTCTCCCAGATCTTCCATTACAAGTGGAATATTGCCAGCACAGATCCCACCCTGCCCCTACCGGGAAAGGATTTACCCATGCCTCAGCTGCAACAGTGCTGGCTCTTTTCCCCTTTTTTGCCTTCCCTAAGTTTCAGCTCTCAATATCTCCTATAATGCAGTAGTCAAGCTTATAATTCACATTTGCTACAAGCCTTTAGATGATGCTCTCAATGAAGGGCTCTACATGCAAAAAGAAAATTTAAAAAATGCATGAGTTGGATTGTATTTCAGCAATATTTCTCCTTGGAAATTTATCTTTAATGTTGAAGCTCTGGAAAACATAGAACACCAGTCATATTTCACTTTCTTTCCTGTTCTACCCCTTTGGTGTCACAGATTCATGCAGTGCCTTTCAAGACTCTTTTGTTGCCACATAAGCCACTTTGATTCCAATACAAAAAAACCCCAAACCAAACCAACCAAAATCTAAAAAAAAAAAACCATTGAATACTTTGTGGTTTTCTATTGTTTGCAGAGAATGAAAATATAATTGCACCTGGCAGAGGTATGAAACTGCTGAAAGTGAAATCGATTCTGAATCTATGGGCCCAGAGTAATAGCAGAGAGAGGTCTGAGAGCCTAATTATCTCAAAAGTGATCTGAGATGTGCAGAGAGCTTCTAGAACCATCCTGCCTGTCAGTTTGTGTTACTGGATGGTACCTTGTGGGTGGTTAAATCAGTGACTGGCTGAATATTCCCAAGGATACCACCATGCCCTCAGAAAGAGCAATTCACCCAGCGCCTTTTCAATTCTGTTCTCTCTGCTCCTCCACCTTTCAGATGCAAGTCCTGCTCCCAGAGCTACAGAGAGCTGCTGGAGCCAGGATTGCAGCCCGTGGCTGGTTTGGGAAGGCAGTGGATGGCACAGGTGGCACAACATACGCTGTGTCCTCAGCGGGCACCGCTCGCGCCACAGGTGCCGCCGTGTTCACAGCCATGAATAAATGAAAAGACATAACGCAGAATCAGGCTGCAAATTTTTTAATCTACTCGTCAAAAGTTATTTGAAGGATTAATTACGTTCAGCTATCGGCTCGCTCTGTGTTCTGGCCTGTATGATCACAAATTGCATTTGTCAAAACAACGGGGTTGTTTAATGCGCGTGAGTTGCGTGTGTCGTGTTCAAGGTGCTGGAAGGTTGTGGTGTGTGACAATCCACCACTCCACGGCCTTCCAGACCTGAAGGGAGGGTGGAGTGGGACTTTTTACAAGGGCATGGAGTGACAGGACAAGGGGGAATGGGTTCACACTGAGAGAGAGGAGGTTTACATGGGATATTGGGAAGAAATTCCTCCCTGAGAGGGTGGGCAGGCCCTGGCACAGGGTGCCCAGAGAAGCTCTGGCTGCCCCTGGATCCCTAGAAGTGCCCAAGGCCAGGCTAGACAGGGCTTGGAGCAACCTGGAACAATGGAAGGTGTCCCTGCCCATGGCAGGGGGTGGAACTGGATGATCCTGAAGGTCCCTTCCAACCCAAAATTTTATGATTCACAGACTTCCACTGTCTCTGCAACGGCATCTGCATAGAGCCCTGCATGAATTTTGAGAACAAAATATTAACATAATTCTGTCATTCAACAGAAAAATTTGAGGCTGAGGATGGCAAATCAGCCTGGAAGAGAATACAAGTTAATGAACTCTTGGATGGACAGGCCTTCAGAAGCAGTAACAATTCTGGCAGTCACAGGGAGGGCTGCCTGCTTTCTGTTAGAAGCAAAGAACAATTCAGGAGCTCTTAAGGTTTGACATTTACAGAAGGTCAGGCTACAGACTCTCTTCTGGCCTTAAACAATGCAAACAAAAGGAGTTTTCTCTCTCATAAATTTTTGTTAGACGAGATACTCTTAGAATCTCTGGAGCTGTGCACAGATACACTGGATGAATATATTTCCATCTTTTAGACCCAAGATAGGTGTGGAAAAGAGAAAGAACAGATCTCAACATTACAGGAGTAACTTCCCTGAGAAGTATTTCTCATTTCTCTCGTGAAAAATAAATATATAGTAATAAAAACAATGAGGAATGGTGCAGAAGCAGCACCACAAACAGCAGCAATTGTACCATTGATTTACCAATACCATGGAACCACAGAATGGTTTGGGTTTGAAGGGACCTTAAAGCCCATCCAGTGTTACCCCTGCCATGGGCAGGGACATCTTCCACTGTCCCAGGGTACTCCCATCCCCATCCAACCTGGCCTTGGACACTGCCAGGGCTGGAGCAGCCACAGCTTCTCTGAGCAATCAACTTTCCCTCAAATCTTAAAATAAATAAACAAAAAAATAAACCTATCCCTGTGGAATTCTGGATCTTATAACCAGCTCTCTTTCACAGTAAAATATCTGTATGTATGTACCTCAGTTGTTAGTGCATTTTCTGCCTTGATTAAACAGCAACAGCTGTTAATCACTAAATTTCCACAGGCATGACCCAGACTGTCCTTTGTATTTAGGTCCAAGCTACACATAAATTAAAATAATGATGAACTCCATTAAAATAAGGCAGTGAACTCCAGCTACAAAGGTCTGTTATCTTTGCCAACATCTACAAATAACTCCTCAGTTTTAATGAGATTTTTCTCTGTTTACCATACACCCAATTAGGGAGCACTTCCTCTCTCCGTGCTTTACAATTCTGGAAAGATTTAGGCAGAGAAACCCAAAGGAAAGGGGCTGATAGAGCTGGTACTGCTGTAGAAAAGAGCAAGATTTAATATATACAGCAGAGCTGTATTTTATATAGGTTGCTCTGCCATAAGACAATGACTTTTGCAGCAGCCATCTGGAATTAATTGTGTGGATGCAGAGCTGAAGTTTAACCCAGGGTAATTTGGTGAGGAAGGAGAGGTCAGTGCCACTGGGAGTGAAAGTTCTCCCTCACAAAAAGTGTGATTTGAAGCTGTGCTTCATTAGGCTAAAGGTAATAATGAAATCACTGCATTTGAGAGTCTGTGGTTACACTGAGCTGCAAAAGAGCAATTTTACCCCAAAGGTGAATTTGGGCAGAGGGGTAGCACAAGAAACCCCCCCTCCCCAGGGCTCTGAAACTGTTACACAGGTGGATGTGGATGAAGTTTACAAGCAAAACTCAGAGTATTTAACCAGAATGATCAACATTTACATAAAACACCATTGGTTTAACTCACTGTTTGCATTTCCAATGCTCCTACAGCTTCAAAATATTTCTACATTTCCACATTTCTACAGCTTCCAAATCGGTGGCTTTCTCCCCCAAAGTTCTCACACCCAGGTGACACTGCCAGTCTCACACTGAGAAGTTCTGAGTGTCACCACACAGCACAAGAGATCATCAAAATATCTTCAATTATTTCAGGAGGAATTATCAGCTCTTAACGATTTTAGAATTGATTTCCACCAGAGAGTGAGTACAGAAGGCTGTGCCCCAGCACTGCACACCTGACATGTCACCTGTGGTTGTGACAAAACCACCACAATGGGACAATGTTTGCTTTGTCAAATGTTTAAAGCATAAGGCAAGTGTTTGTAGAAGGACCCACTTCATCTCCATGCCAGCACCTCACATTCGGCACTGGATGCTAAAATCCCTTGCAACGACACAATCCAAGTTCTTGAAAGCTCCCACTGTGTTCTCCCCAGGAGAAAAAAGGAGATTACAGAAGCTTGTCTCCCACAGTAATAATACCAACTTAAACAGAGATGAAAGAAAAGAGGGAAAGGTAACAAGGGTGAATCTTTTTCGCTCTCTGATTAAATCAACTCTTTACTCAGACAAGAGTCCTTGCTTCTCCTGAGCTCTATTTTAAAGTCTGAGTTCAAATACAATATCAAATGGTGTTTCCTTTTTTCTCCTGAAGGAGAGATCAGTAGAAATGGTGTGGTGGTGAGCAGGCAACACCATCTAGCTGAGGAAATTTGGGTCTGAGACAACTTTATACCCATTAAAAGCATAACAGGCAGCAGAAAATACAGAAAAGGGCAGACACAAAGCCAAGGCATTAAAAGCAAAGAACAGCTTGTCTCCCTCCAGACCCAGGACAATTTTAAATCTCCTTTTAGCTGAATTCTCCAATCAGGTGTCTGGATGATTAAAGAGGCACCTGTGAGGGCAAAGTTTTCCATTAACTAACAAACTTAGTTATAAGTGAAACACACTTGGACACAGCAGAAAGAAATCCTGATCTCAACACAATACTCACCCATACAAGATGAAATCTTTGGGATGAATTTTCATAAATAACTTGGCCCCTTCCAAAAATTCCATGCAGGAGTTGACAGCTCAGAGGTCTTGCACCCTTTGTACCCTCTGTTACAAAGGCCAGTCTTGTCACCTTGCACCACTTTGGTACCAGATCTCCTTTATCCAGTTCTACCCAAAAGGCCAATAAATCATTCCCACTCTCCCATTTTCCCATAAAATTACTGTATTATTTAGGCCAAGTTATGAAACCTCTTTTATTTCTGAAACCTCCTTCATTCTGATGGTAATAAACCAAGGATGTTGACATCAATTTTATCATTCTCCATTGAGCTGGCACCCCCAGGATGCTGCAATTCCCATACTGGAAATGCACTTCAGTGAACTTCCTATAATGAAAACTTCATTAGAAAATTTAGACTTCAATTAAAATGTGAAACAGCCAGAGTTAAAATACCATTTGTGGTGAAACTGTTCTGCTAAATGCAAGATTCCAAGACACTAAACAAAATGGATCTAGTTATTATGTTGAGTTTTATCTGTTTTTCTGATCAGTACTAAATGCCATTTGAGACAAAAAATCCCCATATATTTGGGGATACAATATCAAGCTGATACATTAGTTGATTATTATTTTCTCGTTACAATTTTTAAGGAGTCCTAAAGATTTATGTGAGTAACTTGTGTTTTGTGCTGACAGCAATTTTGCACTGCACTTTCTCACTCCTGTGATTTGCTTAATTTGGTTTTATATTTGCAAGCCCTCGAACATAACTTGCCCTGATTAAAGAAGGAAAAAAATCCTCCCCTCAAACCCAGTTTTAATTTCTCGAATTGTGCTCTGATTACCCTTTTAGTGAGAATTCTACTGACAAATTTCTGCCAGAATGTTTTTTCTCATGTTCCCACACTAAGACAACTTTTAACTTACAGCTAAGACAATTTGAATTCAAAATGTTGAGATAATCAAAAGAACGAGGCAGTATATGAAATAATTCAATGTCATCAGTTTTATACAGGGTTTCTTTTGCTGAAGCTGTAAATATTCAAAACAGGTGAACAAATAATTTATGGGCCATTTGGGCAGCACATGGAGCAGCTCTGCCCCAGGGGAGCCCCCAAAGCATTTTGCCTGGAGCTCCACAGGTACAGACAGGAGAATACAAATTGTTCCTCCTCCCTGAGACTGCGCCCAGGGAAGGAGATCACCTGGGGAAACTGCAGCTGCTCAGACAGGAAAGTTTGTGGAGCGAGATGCATTCCTGTCCACTGATGTACATCCATATTCAGGGAGTTTTATGTGTGCTCAGTCCAAGGGGAAACAGTGTCTGACTCCAGACAAGAACCTGGAGGATTTCCTTTCAGCACTGTTTGCCTCAGGATTTCTTGAGGTGGGAAAATGTTTTGCAGTGCCACGCCACAGAAGGTCCAACAAAATTCCATTATCCCCAAGTTTTTGCCACTAATTTTGTCAGGACCACAGATTTTTACCTCACACTACACCCACCCACTTTATAGGGTTTATCTGCTATACAGCCTGTTGAAAGATATTTAATGCCATTAATTTGGAAGGAATATGGCAAATATTTCAACAGATGATAATGGGGTTTAATGGTGTGGCTGGGGGCTTTTACCACATCAGTGACAAAACACTTCAGAAATGTTGCTGCAGTTTCTGCCAGCACCATCAGGAGCTGCATCAAGGCAGTTGTGTGAACACAGTCAGAGCTGCGAGGATGTGCACAATAGTTCTCTTAAATATGAAAAGGAAAAGGATTTTTAAAGGCTTTGCAAAACTTTAGCAGAAATATTTCTGATTACCCTAACACAACATATGGGATGGTTCTCAGCTTTTCCCTCGTACCTCAAGCTTCTTTAAATCTCCTTGTAAAAACCTACTTAACACCATTTTTTTCACCCATAAACTTGATCCCATTTCTGATTAAAAAACATAAATTGCTAACAATAAAACTCCCAAATCTCTGGTTTTAATATATATTAAGCCACTACCCTATAGACTCAATTTATTGCACAAAAATAAATGGATCAATCTGCATTCTACCTTAATTTCTCTGTTTGTAAAGTATATCCCCTAAACCACCTGTAAGACACAAGGCATTGTTATTTGCTTACCTTCTTCTTGTTCTACCTTAAACTCTTAATTAAGAAAAAAAAATTACATCAAGTTCAGGACCAATTATCCTGCATGACATTCTAATTTTCCACTCTTTACTTTTCCCTCCCCTAAGGCTGGGTACAAGAAGAGTTTCCACAGCTGGGGAGGGTTGGAGACAGCTCCAGCAGAGCCACCAGTGCCAGTGTGGATGCTCCTCCCCAGTGCTCCCAGTGCTCCAAGGAACAGGGACCAGCCCAGAGCTGATCCCCTTCAGCAGCACCCCAGAGCTTGGCCACTGCATTAACCCCAAAAAGACCTTTTAACCCCAAATTAACCCCAAATAACCTTTCAAAAGAACAGATGGCACAGAATCATGGACTGGTTTGGGTTGGAATGAACCTTTAAAGCTCACCCAGTCCAACCCTGTCAGGCTGCAGCAGTCACAGGGTTCCCAAAGGCAGCAGGCAGCTGTTGTGGGTTTCCCTGACTCTATTTCCTGAGCTCAGGGCAGAAGTGATGGCAGTGCAGTTGTCCCAACACCAAACCCCCCTCTAGGCACCAAAACTGCCCTCAGCAGCCTCCTGCAGCCACACATAGGTTTAGTCCCAGTTTTAGGAGAACAGATCTCCTCTGGCAAACCAGATGTGTCAGAGGACAGCAGGTGAGGGAACAACCCCCTGTAATTACAAGCAGAAGTCATTGATGATCACTCCCTGATGGCTGTCCAGCACCTCAGTGAAACCTCCTCATGCCCACGTGGAGCTCCTCAGGACCAGGACAGCTCCAGCCCATTGTCACTGCAGGGACAGAACTCTCACCTCACTGCTCTCGCTCTGTCGCTCTTGCTAGAATTAAAACCACTTCAAGAAATCTAAAAAAATATTATTATTTCATTGCAGTGACTACTTATGGCACCAAGTGATAGCCCACAGGGGGCAGGGTTGAGAAAACAGGCCTTTGTTTGTTGTTGTAATTCTCCACACTCCTGGGCCAAGCATTCTGCCAATTTAGCAGTAAACAACGTAGAGAAATGTAAAGGTATCACACTGCAGACACTTAAAACCAAAGCTGCTTTTATGTAAACTCCTGGTCATAAGTACATAATCTGCAGCCCTCAGAGAAGCCCCAAGACACCAGAGTGACTCAGAAATGCTGCTCCTTTGCATTGAGTATTTTGGAGTTTTCTCCTTTTTTTTTT